>LIAE01006399.1:30912-45677 GCA_002287525.1 Diploscapter pachys | reverse complement strand
TCGTTCGTTTAGCGGAGCGTCATATTTTCAGTCCGATTCTCGCAAATCCAGGGAAAGGACAGTTTTATCTCTTCTATATCTTTCACTTTCTTCTGCTTGTCTTCTCTCAGATTCTCATTATCCCTGCCTCTATTTGTCTCAAAGAATACCTTTCTCTTGATTTCCCACCCTTCCTTTCTTTTCACGTTCCGTTATTCAGGGAGAAATCCCGTTTTCCCTTCTCCTAGTCCTTTTTTGCCCCGTTAGCAATTCCTCTTTCATCCGACGAAAGGGAGAATTTCAGTTTCTTCATCACAGCCTTTACATGGTATTATCACCGGTTTTTGATATTCATATGCTTCTACAATTTTACTTTTGATTTTTAAATCTAAGTTTTCGCTGATAATTCTATTATGATTTCGTGGCAGTAGTTTGAATATTTTGTGTTCATTAGAATTAGTCTAAAATCTAGAAAATTTCTCCATTTTGTTGACGAACGACGATATCACTGTCATAAAGTTTCCAATGGATTTCTGAAATCCGAAATTTTTCGATTCTTCAAAACATTTAGTCCGAAAATTACGATTTCCCCATCATAAGTGCACGGAGTTTTTTACTTGAAAATTTGCCCAATCGGAGTCCGTGAATTCCTATTTTCATCGCTCATTTGATATTTTCAATGTTGTATCCTTCTATGCTGCTATGTTTAGACATGCTGGATCATTCGTCGGAGCACGCACAGCTCCGCCGCGTGGCCTTCTTCGCGATCGTGGTGTCGACCTTCGCAGTCATCGCAGCCATCGTCACTCTCCCCATGCTCTACTCCTACGTCGCCAGCTTCCAGTCACATCTCATCATCGAAACAGATTTCTGCAAGGTAGCATTTTAGCCAGACTCAACTTCACTATCTGACAGTAATGCTGGCAATAGATTTCGCATTAGAGTACATTTTTGCACCCTCAACATATCGTGCTATCAAAGTGTTTGACATGAAGCAAAAAATGAACTCGCATTTTCATCCTGCAATTCATTGTAATCAAATCAAATTGAAAGATCTTCTTTTACATTTTTCTGAGAAAAACCGCACTTGCTTGAAAAAAGGAGATGAATCCGAATAAAAATGAGTTAATCTTCACCATAATGCACACAAAATAATTGTTCGTTTCTAGACCCGAGCCCGCGACATGTGGGCAGAGATCAACCAGATCGGCTTCCCTCCTTCAGTAGCCCGAGCCAAGCGTCAGTACGGCAGCTCTCCTCAGCCTGCCTCGTATCCTTCGTCTGGATATGGAGCTCCACCGCAGGTCAATTCCGAGCCGAATCCAGGCTGCTGCGGATGTCAACAAGGGCCTACCGGGCCACCAGGTTAGTTCTACATTTGATCTTATGGGTACCTGAGCTTCTAGAATCAAACCTCCTCTAGTTTCTATCCCTAAGTTACCCTTGGTCTTTTGTAGTTTTTTTATCACCTTTTTGGAGAATATCAAGAGAAAAGAAGAAAAGGGGGTAAAAACTACAAAATAATAAGGACAAATTAGAAGTAAAAATGCAAGAGGCCTAAAATCACGAATCTTCATAGTGGTCATGAATTGGTCTTCAAAAGACTACACTTCAAATCGAAGTTTAGTCCAAGCATTTTTGCGTCTTATCCAGATTAGAAAAAGGTCGTCTATAGCTATGGTTTACATTTCTCACTGTTAACCACTTATAAATGCTCAGATATATACCCAAGAATTCCAATAATTCGACGAAAAAAATTGTTCAATTGGTGAATTTTAGGTCCTCCTGGCGATGACGTAATCTTTACACCATTTTTAAAAAATGATTTAAAGATCTTTGATACAATTTTTAAATTCTAGGGCAAAGACGGTGCCGATGGAACCAAAGGCTTTGACGCTGAGGTAGATTTTGGATTATAGATTGATCTAAAATCATTTTCTTCCGTTTTCTCTAACTCACCATACTTTAGAACGGAAAGGACGGCAACGTTCTAGATTCGGCTATCGCGAATGTAGGATTTTTCTATCTGAAGCAATTTCTTAAGATAATAATTCAGGAACCCTGCATTATCTGTCCTCCGGGTCCACCAGTAATTCTTTACTTTTTTTTTACTAAATCCTAGTGAAATTTCACGAGTGTTTTTTTTCTATATTTTAGTTGTATGTTCTAAGAGTTATTTAATCAAATCTAGGGCCCACAAGGCGCGGCAGGCGCGAAAGGACCAAAGGTACGATTTTAGCATAATTGCAAGACTGTTCAGGGTTTCAATTTCGAGTAAAATCTAAATTCTGGACAGTTCTGCTTTATGGTCTCAGGATCATTCATATTCATTAACCTAATTAATCATATTTTAGGGCCCGAAAGGTCCGAATGGAAAAGTACGTTCGAATTTTCCTACATTTCTGATTTCCCTGGCTAGAATTTTTCTGCAATTATTAACTTATAGGATGGTGACGACGGAAAGTCGGGAGTTCAAGGAATGCAAGGTACTTTTCTATCAGTTTTTTCGGAAAATAAAAATTCGATTTCATGACCCTCGGGAATGATGGGAATGCCAGGCAGACAAGGAGTGATCGGACCCAAAGGTATCACATTTTCATTGATTGCTAGTCTAGCTATGCTAAATAGCACGAGGGGTCTTGAATAAGTCTGACATAAGATATGAAAACCGCAGGACCTGTTTGGCATTGATCATCATCACATTTCAGGTGCTCCTGGCCGCGTTAATCAAGTCAATGGCCCAGCTGGGCCGATAGGAAGGTAACAGTTTACTTATTTTACGCTGAAATTTTTTCAGATAATTTTTGTAATCAGCTGAAATTGTCGACTACTTGTCCATGATTGATGACTCTAATCTAATCTAATATCTGATTAATTTAGAATTGGCCAACGAGGACCTCCCGGACCCCGAGGTTTGCAAAATTTCTGATGGACGATTGAACTTCATTATAATTTAGGTGAAGCAGGAATCGATGGAGGGTCGAATGAAGGTCCACGAGGTCCTCAAGGAGATCAAGGAAAGTGAGTAGAAATTGAAGTCTAGCTTTTCCCGCTTACATTTTTCACCCAATTTGTCGTTTTCAGCGATGGTCCACCAGGAAACAAGGGACTTCAGGGCCCATCTGTAAGTGGAATTTAAAATCTATTCTAGTCTTATCAAAATGGCAAAGCTAACGTTGAACTTCACTTTCTTACCTGAGCGGAGAAAGACAATAACCATTAGTATCCGTATTTTTTAAGTTCGAGTTGAAAAGTGATAAGACTCCAAGATCTATTTATCGGATTTTTAGCAATTAAAGAAAATAATTTAGGGTCCTCCGGGAGCATTTGGCGAAGTCGGAGGGTGAGTTTATGAGTTTCTTTTAAATTGAACTTCCATATTTGTTATTCAACCTATCATCGTTTTTTATTCTATAAAAAGAACTCTTCCGAGAGAACTAATAGTGACTAAATTTACTTAAAGAGATAGTGGACTTATACAAAGTCTAAAATATCATTCTATCCTCAGCTCCATTTCAGATGTGAACACTGTCCAGTCCCCAGAACACCGCCGGGTTATTAAACCAGAAGAAATTACTCTCCTAGTAATTCTAACTCGAACATTATTGCTAGTCTGTGATTTTAGAAACTTGAAAATCTCGCCCCTGTAATTAAAAGATCAAAAGAGGGTGTATTCTTATGATTGTTTGGGTATCTCTTCGTTTAAAAATCTCAAAGTTTTGAGAAATTTAATAAAGAAAATTGAAGAAGAACGATGAAGGTGAAAATGGATTCTGTAAATTTTCATTAGTTGCTCGTCGTTTACAACAGATGATTTTGTATTTTTCGTTCATTTCCCGCGAAAGTCCGAAATTTGAATGGTTTTGTTTATCGTTCGCGATTTGTCATTTCCAAACCTTATTTCCGTGTTCGTCTTCAAACTTGGTGAGGTTCTTGTGTAACTCGACATCAAAATTCTTCAAAATGACATCTTCACGTTGAAAATCCATGCTTTCTTGATGAATTTCAGAAGCCTCTTCATCTTTTCCTTGAAAAAGTCACTATTGCCCCCCGAAAGCTCATATCCCACGCATTTCTGTTTGGGCTGTTGATTTGGGTCGTTTAAAAAATCGATTCCGGCCTGTACTAGTGATTGAGATCCACCAGTTTGATTCCGATTTTTCGAACCGCTCATGCTCTTGACCGAACTTATTTTGAGAGAATACTGCATTTTGGTGCTCGCTGCTCACAACTTCCCCATTTTCCAATTTTGCTATTTTAATTTTCAAAATCCTAAAATAGTCGACATTTGAATTCGAGTTTCGTCTTCTTACTTCCTTGTTTTTGAACTTCTGCATCCGTCTGTTTCTCGAACAGTCGGTGAATTTCTAAATTTCAAGGAAACACTTGATCATCGCGCAGAGAAAATTCAATTTTTCTTGGAATTTCCTTTGAAAGTCGCCCTGATTCCAAAGAAAAATTCCTGTTTTCTTGGGTACGGATATTTTATCGATTTCCCCACGAACCCAAACGTCGAAAAAAATGAATATTCTTCTCTTCTGTAAAATTCGAAATTTCCAAATTTGAATTTTGACTTCATCTTCTCACTCGCCTTGCTTCCAATATAGTCGGTACTTTCAATAATCGTGATGATCCCGCGACAAAATTAGCCTATTAGATTCTCTTCAAACTTGAAAATCCACAGGAATTTTCTCGAAACCTTCCTTTTGAACTTACGACTTTCATCTCACAAATTTACTAACTTCCGAAAGATCTTCACTATTTTGTAAAAATCAGCATTTTCAGTTGTTTTTCGGCTGCTTTCGGATTGTGACGCGAATTGCGTTCCCCACTGAACCGCCTTCGATGCGATGCTGCGTTTGACGGATCGAGAAAAGACCGAACTGATTCGAGTAGAGAAGGAGAGGAGGCGCACTGCCAGACTCAAACAGGTACATAGAAAATGGAAGGAGAGGAGATGGAAGGAAGATAAAGACAAAAAGGGAAAGCATTCCGATACAGTTCTTCTCGGGAGATTCACAGGGATTTTCGGGAAATGGATTGAAAATTTTGGAGAAAGAAAAATAATTTACAATTTATGCAAACTGATTACTTTGGGAGAATGAGAAATAAATTGAAGATGAAAAATTCTAAATCATTGAGGGTTCAGGCTAAACATTGCCTGTTCAGAACTAAATCATTTTGGCACACTATTTATCAACGACTACTTGTCAGCGAAGTAGAACGGCTTTTGGAGTGTAGGAAAGCCAGAGAAATTAGAAAAGGACTGTTAACAAATACGGGGGTTGAACATTTTTAACTACAAATTTACCATAATTTGGCCTCTTGCAATGGGTCTTGCAAATCATGATTTTTTTTAATTTTATTCTAACATTTCGAAATTCGAAGAAGTGCCATTTCAGGTACGTCAACAGTCAGAAGCGAACGCGCGAACCATCGTCCGCACTGTGCAGTTCGTAAAGCGGGAGGTTTTACAGAAAATTGCGTATGTTTCACAATTATTTAAAAAAGGAGAACTCGAGGGAAATTGTCGAATTGACGAAACTCATCGATCTATTTCAAGCATTACTTACGAAAATTTAAAAATTTAAGGAATGATGTGACCGAGGAACTACGTGAGACGGTCGCGAGTCGAGTGTCGATTGAAACTAGCAGGTAAATTGGAAACTGACTAGGCGATCTCATTAGAGAATTCTGTTCGAGTCCACCAACTTTTCAAAATACTCAATTTGCAGAAGAAGCCTCTCGCGAGCTTCGTCGGAGTTCGGTTCGACAGGTTCCGTCGTCAGATCTTCGAGTCAAGCGAGCCGACCACCACTCGGGGAATCCGATCATTCGAATCATGCAAACCTCCCGCCTGCATCGACTAACACAAATACGGTATTTCTAGCCCTCTGCTTCGTTGATTTTCTTCTAGGAATTATTATAGGTGATTTGTGTAAAACATCAAATTTGAAGAGAATATTTTTAAAATTTATGAGTTCTGCGAAAAACCATTTTAAACCCTTGAAAAACCATGATATTTTACAACCGCCTCCAATTAATAAAAATTCTGCTAATAATAAGAAGCTATTCTTGATGCGTGTATTTTCAAAAGTACTATGAAAACAGCATCTTATACCAACTCATATTAACAAGAAACTGGCGACTATTCAGATTTATGACGATGAATTGACTTCAGAAATGCCGTCGTCGTTCTGTGAGCGAGTCCGATCTGGCGAAGGCAGCGCATCGAAACAAAGAAGCACTCGGCAGGTTGAGACGGATTCGCGAGGAGCAGCACAGGAAACGGCAGGTTAGGAAATTGGATATTGCTCAAATAGTTTATCCAACGTTATTGTACTGACCACATGAAGTGGGGAGTCGTTTGTTAAAAGCGCTTTTCAAAAATACGCCTATGAACTATGCACAAAGAGGGACGCAGAGTGGCAGAGAAAGTCAGCTGGAGATAAAGTCAAGAGTGGTGCTCAATTTCCTCTGCTTACCACAACTTTTCTCGCTATCTTTCGAAAAACGGTCCTTCACTTCGTTTGATCAATACAATGTTTATATCATAGGCACTTTGATCAGATGAACGATAACTCCAAAAATAAACTTGCTTACTTGTTTATTCCTGAATAACCCTTGGTCTGGGAAAACGACTGACAGTTTTGCTTAAAAGTATTCGCAAACGAACTTTCGTATGGTCCAACTCGTTAGCACCTGTATCCTAAAATGTACCCCCAAAATGACCTGCACAATTTGCAGGAAGCGATCGACCGAAAGCGACTTGCGGCAACAGCGGCGACTCGGATAATGCGTTCGGCTGCGAATCCATCTGCACCACGGACAAACCGCTCGGGGCACTCGAGTTAGGGGGCAGCAAAATGGCAACTGTACAATTAATTGACAAAACTGACTCACAAAAGTGTTTTGCTTCGAGAACATTTTCAAGTTCTAGAAACACGCATTTTTCCTACAATGGATTAGAACTTTCTAGAACACTGATATTCTATAATATCAATAATTGACTAGAAACTTTGAAAGATTCATCTCGGAGAGATTTGTCCGCTCTTATTTCTTAGGCGGCGCCGCCGAGGAATAAGAGCGGACAAATTTCTCCGAGATGTTTCCTATGACGAATTCGAAAATTCATGATTCCGTAATTGTCTCCCAATTGGCAATGTACGTCTTTCCTTCACAAGCTCCTTTCATAATTCATTCTCTTGACGAGATGAAAATTGGCATATCCCAACTAGTCTTTCCATGTCACAAACTTCGATTTCTCGATTCTAGTAACCCACAATTTTCTCGTTGTAATTATAGTAATTATTCGACAAAATATAAATGATCTGATAATGAAAAAAGGAAATACCAAATCGAAGCTTTTAATACCACTGATAAAACTTTTGTGCACTTGCACCATTAAAGACTAGCGGAATGTATATGCCTTAAGATATAGCACTTATCTGGATAATTGGCATAGCGTGATGTCAGCATAGAAAAATTACCGCCGAATATTAAGAATATTTAGGTATTTGCAGAATGGGGTCCTGCGACTGTGATTGGCCCGAAGCAAATGTGAATACATAAACCTCCATCTCAAATGACCTCACCCAAGTTAGCTTACATCAAGCAATCATCCAATCTATAATCAGCATTAATCCGACCCATTCCCAAACCTCATTACCAATCTTCATGTCTCCTCCAACCGACCAACTTCCTACTCTTCCCACCGCCATCTATACAAAGTAGCTAGCCCTAACAGGCAATTCATATAAATAAATTATGATAAACGAAGCACTGCCTTGACTTGAACTCGACAGATTCGAACTGGGACCAAATACAAACTCACAAATAAAATCACCTCAAATCCCACATCAACTCTCACGAACTCTTTAATCGCGTTCCCTGCGCGCCAATTCGTGCACATCCTCACTAGCTCCAATAGATATGATATTTGGTATACCTGTTATGGTACGGATACAAAGTTGTATTGTTGTATTTACTGACATAAGAATTGAAAGCTAGGTGTATTGGAGCGTTTAAAGGTAGTGGGCACAGAAAGGTACCTTTTCTCATACTTTGATGAAGGGTTTCGAATAGCTCGTTTCTGCACAAAGTATGCACGCCGTTTTCATTCAATCTATTTTTAAAAAAAAAAAGTTGCTACACCATTTGGGAGCATATAATTAAGGTTTAGGAAATGCTTCACAGGTAGCAGTATTAAATTTGTAATTTGTACAGAGAATCTCGGATAGTTTATTTGGCATCATGCATGATATAGTGGGTGATTTATTGAAATTCTTTAAAGTTCATGTCAGGCATGGATATTAGAAAGTCACATAAACCAGTATAGTTACGATATAATTTTAAAATCCATATATATGCTATTGATAACATTCTAGTACGGATTTTTCGTACCATTTGAGAAGCCTTGAATAAACTTTCAACGAATTATCGACGCCGTTTTCTTTATTTTTACCATTATAAATCCTAATCCTGTTTGGACTAGACAAAGTTCTAAATCGAAATATCGCCTGAATATTTCCAAATCGATATGATTATCCATTTTGGCATATCGATGAAATCCGGTTATGGGTTTCGATTTACTTCTTTCCATCTTTGCGTTTGCGTACAACCTGATGCAAAAAGAAGGGGAAGGCAAAGAGGAGGGAAATAATATTCTTCCCCAACATGGCAGATTTGAACAAAGCTTCTGACACCTTCTCATCACACACCTGTTGACAAGATTTACTTCGATTTTTACCTTTCTTCGCAGGGAACTTAAAAGATTTTATATATATATATATATATATATATCTGTATCTGTATTGAAGATTTTGAATTGTAATCTTAAAATTTTTTCGTAAAAAACCTTTCTTAATTTTTTTCGCTTTCTGCATTTCAAGCTTGCTTGTTAATTCTTCATCTCTGAATCAAGAAAAACCTTGACTCTACTCGCTTTCATATTTTCTATTTCTTTCTTCTTCTTCTTCATCTTCATTTCACTATTCTCATCATTCTGCCCCAAGCAGCAGCGTTTATTGTCGTGACATGTTGGGTTAGAGGTTACCCAATTATTTTACTCAGGCAGTGGCAAATTCCGGTCGACCAAAAACGTGCCACAGCCCGTCAAAATGTCGGTATGTCACGATGCATGAGACAATACTTTTTCATGATCGAAAAAGATTGATTTTTTCGTCTCGAAATTCTAGTTTTTCCTTTCAATATCGTTTATTCTTACCTATTTTTTTTAAATGTATACTCTTTCTATTTTCCTTTAATTCCTGCATCCTATTTGAAATAGTTAATCATTATCGGCCCTGAGATTACTTTTTATAACCGTAGTTCCTTAACCTGAAACCTTTTGAATGCTGCAGTGCGTACGATATTCCTGCCGATAAAGTTGTTTCTTTTAAAATCCAATCTAGGAGTTTATCATGGTAGCATGAGTTATTTGCAAGCTAACTTTTATATTTTTAGAATTCTACCATATCTGCAAAGTCATTGGCAGTCAATTCAGTTTTTGGAACTCATCCAATATCTCGCCTCAACGAAATATAAATTTTTATCAACTTATTCTCAAATCTTCAAACACTATATTTTTCTTTCTAGAAAATAATCACCATCATAAAAACCGATAACTCTAGGAAGACATTTACTGGTTGTACGCGTGTTCTAATCGAATTAGGCGTCCGAAATTTCGACGAGTTTTCCTCTCGCGCGACTTTTCGTCGATTTACCTAAAACACAAAAATTAGGTAATCACTCAGAACATGATAAAGGCTGCCTGCACTTTGCTCATTCATTATTCTTACCCGACAAGCTATTTCGTACAGAGCGATTTGGTTATTTCTTAATTGACCATCATTTTTAGTTTTCCTTCTATAAGAATTGTGGAAATTTGTATTCTTCTTTTCATCGATATCTGCTTTTTGCTTTAAAAGCGAGAAAAACGTCACACTTTTGTCAATTCGCGATAATTTCCTTTCTCGTTTTACTTACCAGTTATTTTTCTTCCCGCATCGATTTTCTTCTGCCGTCGATTGAATACATTGTTCTATTGCTGTTAATTCGCTAAATTTGCCGACCCTTAATTAAATCTAGGATTTTCAGGAACATTTTCTTTTATTCTATTTTTACTTTTATTGACTTCTGCTGCATTTACTACATACTGACATCGAGATAATTTACGAATATTTTGGTATTTTTGTTTGCTAGATTTTGGAGATGAGATGGCCTTATTTGGAGACGACTGCGATTTTCGTCATATCGATTTTAGTCCATTTTTGCGTCGAAGCGCAATTGGATTGCGATATTCTTGATCCTGAATGCAGGGCCAAATACAGGTTGGATCTGAAATTTTTTAAAATGATGAACAATGTCTTGACTTGTTTCCTTCTTCATGTTTATTACCTGAGATAAGACGAACTCATAGTGAGTAGCAAGCCCTGCTCATGCATGTTCCAAATACCACTTGAAAATAGTGACAGGATTACAGTTCTACTGCATTCTTATCTCTGATCTTCAGTCTTCCATAAAATCATTTTCTTTGATCACTATTCGTTATTTTCTGAATTTCTGATGAATACTCGTACCTTTTTCCTATCGATTCAGAAGCGGGTTTCGCTACAACGATTTGCGACGAAAGGTAAACTCTCGATGTAACTATGAGGATATTTGGCTGATTCCTGGTCGTGCTGACGCCAGTTGTAGTGAGTATTTATTTGTGATAATTTTCATAACACACGGCGTTTTCATTCTAGCTCATCCTGGTGCGAAGAAAATTCTCGAAATTAACCCCAGCCAAGTGCACATCAAACCCGAAGTCGTCAAGTTTCCCGGATGCTTTACTCTGGAAATCAAGAATTTGAAGGTAGTTTTTTGCAATTGAACTTTACGAAAGCTGATCTTCATATAAAATAGAGGCTTCTCTCTCTATTTGATGTTTTACTCGTAAATCGCAATTTGTTTTTGGGTGAAAGACACGCCTGAAGCTCTTGACAACAGTTTCTTTGCCAAAGCCGAGTACCAGTGGTGGAATGTGAAGGACTTTTCGAATCTCAAATGTCAAAATCAGTCGAATAACGGATGTGGGGGCTACGGAAATAATTGGTAATAATAACCTCTGAAATCATTCCCTGGAAAAATATCTTACTTCCAAAATTCAGCTATTACTGTGATATTTGCGAATCACTGCAGAAAATCGACTCGTCTGGCGATCAAACATCCCTAGCCTCTCAATTGAAAGGAATCAATTGCCCTCAGCACCCTGGGTTCTACACCTTTAGAAAGGTTTCGAATATTTGTGGCAGCTTGAATGGTCGAATTCTTCTAGGAGTTCTGCTTCAACGATTGGTCGGCTTTCGACACGGACGGGGACTGTGAAATGGACTTCCTGGCCGGAGATCGCGGCGATTACAAAGGAGCTTTAGCGAGTCTGCAGCAAGTTGGATATGTAGGTCTTCTTTCTAAACGTTCCACTGACTGAATACCAATGCTTATTCGTGTTATAATTGAGATTGCTAGAACCTGAAAATTGCTACCTAGTTTTTTTTTTAATATTTATTTTCTGTGTAAAATTTGGTTATGCTGATTGTGTTCAAACTTGCAAATAAAAACCCGCATCCGCGGATCGGGTTCAGGTGTTAAAATTTCAATTCTGATTACTGTTCACCTCTGACGAAGTGAGCAAGAGGGATTGAAAATCCTAAAAATTCGACATTAGAACTCAATGCATTAACGATGAAAATGCATGATTTTCTATAAGTTTATACTAATTATTGAAACTGTGCTTACCACGTGCGGCATTACCCAGTGATTTATTTGCACCTTTTTGGCATTTTCGAAACTTTTCTCGAGAGAAATGACGATTAACCTCTCAAAGAACTGCAAGAAGTTAGTGCAGTTTTAATAATGGCATGAAACTTACGAAAAATCGTGCGCATTCATTGACTTCTAATTTTTGTCGATTTTGAGCAATTTTCAATCCAGTGTTCACTTCGTCGAAGCTTGAACAATGTATTGTTTTATTTTTGATAGAAAAGTTCGCAAGACTCGTGAATTTATTAGGGCTCTGTGATAGCTAAAATTCGGTTGGCTTTCAACGCAACTGGAGCTGTCGAAAGGAAGAAGCGAGTCAAGGAGGCACAGATCGAAGAAACCGTAGCTAGGTAAAGTTCTTTTTCTCGTGAAATAGAAAAGTCGCCAAAAATTTAGGGAGCTTGAAGAGCGACGAAGAACTTGGGACGTGAATAATGGACAATTCGATAAATTCAGTCAGTGGTACATCGAATACAGGAAAAATTTGTGGCACAAGTTAGTTTTTCTTCAAACTTATTATGAAAAATGTTATCTTCTCTAATACAAATTAAAAAAAAATTAGGGATGACTACTTACCGTGGTTGGTGTATGAAAACGAGATTTCTTGCCTCAAACTGACTTTCGACGTTTGCGAACGGCCGCCCAGAAAAATTTACTATGGAACAAGGAATCGGTACACTTGCGAAAATTGAAGAAAGGCAAATTTTTACGATGATTAGATTTTTATCCGACACATACTTTTTATTGAATTTTTGAGCAGCTTAATTTGACCTTTTCCATAGCTTTTCTACTATCTCATTGTAACTTCTTATATTGATAGAGCGATGTTTTTTTCTGATTTTCATTCTTTCATTGTAGAATTAGTTTTCTTGAAGTTTTGCATTTCTAAAATTCAGCATCTAGCATTTCATAATACGGATATATGTTCGAGCAAGGTCAATTTGCCTTATGCTTACAATTAGCCAAAACTTTTCATTCTGATCTCACTACAGTAATTTTTAGCTAATTTTATTTGAGACAATAAATAAAAACGTCATAAAATGCATTTTATTATCTTCAAGATTCAGAAATTTACACAAATTACGCGAAAAATCACCACATTTAGATAGAATCGCAAACTTTGAGGATACAAAATAAATATCTTTGCACGCAATAAAAAAGAAGGAAGGACATTATTAAAAATTAAGAAATGGCTGAACCCGTCAGAATTATGAGTCAAATTAAACACATTGATTTTTTATAATGAAAATAGTTAAAGATAATGGATTGAAAAATGAAATCTTTAACGAAGGATTCTTCTTCCAAATTCAAATCCACATGTCTTATGTCGTGAAAATATATGAAGTCGAACAATTTGATCATGAATGAAAGAAGACTAGAAAATATTAGTTTGTCGGAGAAGAAAATGCTACGAAATTGCCAAAGTACCCGTGAAAATGTTCGAGTGCAAAAATATCGGTGAAATTCGCTGTTGGAAAAAAGATTCAAAAGTTATCTCAATCTCACCGACTTTTCGTGAAGATAGAAGTTCCTTTGGTTTTGTTACGAGGAAAAATGGCAAGGTTCGAGAAAAAATCAGTTTTGAAATTCTCTTAAAAATCCACGGACCCTAAATGTAGGCTGGCAAAACTACAAACTCACAGATTATTGATCGTACAGAAGTTGAGGCACAAGTTGAGACTTTACCAAAGTTCATTTTGCCTGTTTTAAAATTTAATTAATCTGAAAAAGCTAAAATGAACCTTCCCAAAATCGGAAAATTGAACTCGTTGCGAATTGAATTTACATATAAAAGAGGCCACAAGTCATCACGAAATAGTGTCGATTTTTTACAAATTTAGCAAATCTCGAAAAATTCGACAATATACCAAAAATGAACCTTTTCTAAAAACCACTCTCGACGATGCCCTCGTCTTCATCATTTTGGAAGCCTGGATTGTGATGAATTTCCCCATTGAGTGTGTTCGTCGTTGGCTGCCAATCGGCTGATGAACCGCCTTGTTGAATCGCGTACAGAATCGCGTGGTGAATGAAGATGTATTGCTGCTGAAAATATGCGAATTTTTAAGATAAATCATGATTTTAGATACCGTAAACCTCTAATAGAATCCCGGAGCTTCAATTAGGGGTTTTACGGTAGATTCGCTTGCATGTTTGCAGAACGTTTGAACAGTTTCAGGACTCAGTTGAAATAACTTTGTTCAGTCTTAGTATTTGGATGCTCAAAATTGGAAGACCGAGGATTTAGATATTTTAAAATTCATAAAATCTGAATAAACACCACGAACCTCATTTTGCACCATATGGCATCGCTCCATTCTCATCTCGTTGACGATTCCGAACACATCGACAGGTCTGCTCAACTGAATGTATTGCAGAAGACGGTCGATCGCTATGAATGTTCCAGAACGACCGACACCAGCGCTGAAACTTTGACAATAAGCAACTAGTAAGATAAAGATAAACATGGAAATTCGCAGTTTTTTACCTGCAATGGACGATCGTAGGTTTGTTCTGAGGAGAATGGGGCAGTTTCGCACGGAACAGACGAGCCAATCTGAGGATTCCGTCCGGATGTTCGGGAACGCCGAAATCAGGCCAAGCCTGGTAGTGGAAGTGTCGAATAGTTCGAACTGCCTGTGGATCTTTCAAACTCGTCAGACGCAACTCTCGCACTGTGAATTCATCGTAGTGGGTTTCACACAGCAGTGTCACCTGGAAATCAAATATCTCACATTTGTAAAAACAAATCAAATAAAGAGTTAGAGCAGTGAATTTTGACAACTTTGTAGTTGTAACTCACAAATTATCTCTAAATTCAATCATTTCAAACCATCAATGCTTTTGGCGGGTACTGCCAAACTTTGTTCCAATAATTTGAAAAATTGCATCGTTGTAAATTACGGAGACACCAACTGGACATCTTATTTTATGGTGTTTTACGTGTAAACATTTGAGATATTCTCTATCTAACTCTATCA
>LIAE01006399.1:18718-30874 GCA_002287525.1 Diploscapter pachys | reverse complement strand
AGCAATGATTGCTGGACAGCCTTGCTCCCAGACCATCTAAAATTGGGCAATAATGCGTTTTCTGCAAATTTTGATTATTTATTTACCTGCCAAAACGCGTCTCTCGTCGATGGAAGTGGTCCTTGAGCTGCGATGAATTCACGGCGTGATGAGAAGCCCTGGAAAAATGTAAATTGAATCTCTCAGCATCTTGTTCTCCTCACAGCATGGCAAATATTCACGAATGAAAGGTGAAATTTCTATACAATTGTTGAGAAGCAACTTACCGGCATGAAATTGGCATTGATGTAGTCCGAGCCATCCTCTTCATCGACTTCAACCAACTTGACTCTCGAATGATCGTACGGTAGGATGTTCGTGAATCGATTCTTCGTCCGATTGACCGGAGCCTCTGCTGCTGAGTTGCTCTGGCCACAACCCACGTTCTTCAGCAGCTCGTACTCCTCAGAGAAATGAAACTCTGAGTCTCGACTCATTTGAGCCACGTGCTCAGCGAAATCTTCGATACGAACGGGTCGACTGAAAATCGATGTTTTGAAAACTATCATTAGTAGAAAGCCTTACGAGATATTGCTGTTGGAGGTGTGCATCACGGTGTGGAGGGGAGTTCGATGCATCGAACCGGACGGCAATCGCTCCAGCCGATGGTCGACGCCAGTGCGTTCACGTAGAGAACGACATCTGGAATATTGGATTTTCATATGCTATTCGTCTTATTTTTCAAATTGTTGTTGCAACTGTTATGCATCGAAACAGCACACCCTTCCAGAGTGCATTTTGTCAATATGAAATAGCGGAACTGTTTACCTTCGATGGTGGAAATTAGGTTCCAAACTATTGGCAGAAACCGATGTGGCTGCGACGGTTTGAGCTGGTGGCTGCTGTGAATCGAGACCGAGTTTGGCGAGGCAGTCAGCTGAAATTAGGAGGCTTTGATTGAATCTATAAAATTTTATTTTCTGGATAGAAGATGTCCTAAAATATGGTAGAGGAAGTATCGGTAGAATCATACTATGTGGGTTATTGATTTGCATAAAAGATGACTGCCAGGACTGTTCAGAGTTGAAATTAAAAAAAAAAAAATCGGAATCAGAATTTCGAACAGCTCTGCTGACTGTAGCTCTATCACATCCCATCTTATTTTCAATCTACCGCCACCCATTTAATGATTGTCTTATGCTCGAAAGCTTGGACATAATTATGATTCATGAAATTCATGAATCAATGATATTACTGATCACTGCATACCTGCCCGCTCCGCCATCATCATTTTTAGTGCGACCCACTGCGATTCCTTCTCTTTTGTCGTCGAACAAACCGCGGCGTTTCTGAAATTAAAAACCCATTAATATTTAGTTTCAATAGGTATTAAAATAATACTTTGTCTGAAGTTAATCTTTGAAAAACCTATGGATGAGTTTTAGACGCAACTATGAATAAATTTGTAAATTATTATGTGACTATTGAAACAACAAAAGCTCAGACTCAGATAGGATGTTTTCATATAGAAACTACAAGATTGACTAACATTGGATTCGGTAATAATTTGAATCTAATCTTGCAGAAGTGTTTCATTAAGTTTAGATTGAATCAAATGATAGCCAAACCAAAGAAAGCAACACTGGTTATTTATTTTGTAAAGTAATATGACGCAGTGTTCGAAAAATGAATAGAGTAAGAATCAGATGAATGAGAGTTCCCTTTTAAATCGGCAAAACCCATTTCCTCAACCTATTATTTCAAATTACTCAAGCAATTATTCTCTAAATGTCTAGATGTGATTTTTGCCTGCTTCCATGTATGAATTACGTCAAATCATTCATCTGATTTAGGTCGTTTCCCCGAGCAAATTGAAAAGCCACGAATAATTATCCGTATCCTTACGTAGAAAGCATTAGTTTCTGGCTAATGGATGATGAAAGTGGAGTAAATCAGGAAATCCAACCCAAGAAAATTAACGATCTCGCGTTCTTTACGCAAAAATCTGCTGGGTTTGTAGTCTTGATGATGAAATTTGGTTAACCAACGAGAATATTCAATCAGGAAAATTGACGCACTGAGCTCATGGTCTCTAGTCTAATCTAGTATCAAATCGCAGAATGGTGAAAATGCAAATTGGATGCATACAGATTTAATTTTCACCCTAATAGGTGAAGAATATAAAATTTGAGAATCCTGCAAATCAGAAGAAACAGTGAATACCAAATAATGGCAGAATGTTTTCAAAACGTCGTAGATCACTAAAATGAAAATTTTGACTTATTAGAGGATGAAGTTAGGTCTAGTCAGAGGTTGAACGCACTTAGAAAAGCAAAAAACTGCTCTTGGCAATATTCTTCAAGAGAATATGCCAAATTGAGAGGGCTAAAGATAGGTGAGATATAATGAAGAAGAGGTGGAGGAAAAACAGATCCATCTATCCAAATTGCAATGCCCTGGGCTAGAAGCCTAGAGAGGGGACTAGCCTCGGATAGGGGAGGGCTAACATGCACCCCCGCCCACCTTCGTCTCTTCCTCCCTTCCTTCCTTCCCCTTCCATTGCCATTTCCAGAGAGCCACTGCAGAAATTTTTAAAAACGATAGAGAGCACTCGCTAAATAGAGGCGGAAGAGACGAAAACAAAACGAAATATGAGCTGAAAAAGGAGACAAACAACTAGAGAAGCGAAGAGACAAAAAGAAATAACGAATAGAATGGCAGAAAGAAAACGAAATTATGATTGTGATATCAAGTGAAGCAGCAACGAGAATGAAGAGAATTGAAAGGAGCAATCCAAAACCAAAGCCAGGACCCCCCTTTTATGGATCTAGCTCAATCCGAGAATGAATGAAAGGGGAAGAAAATGAAATGGCTCTTTAGAAAAATTGGAGAATGGAAAGTTTTTCTAAGGGTTTTCATCAGGAATATTGAAAGTGTTATTTTTAGAAATTTTCTTTATTCACTGATTACGAGGAGGGATTCTCACTAGTAGACTTCCAAAAATATCATCTTCTTAATTTCTCAACAAGCTTATCAATTTCATCAGCCGTTTTTGCATTCATATCCTTTATCATAATTGAATACTTTGAAGATCCTGGGATTTTCGCGCAACTAGAAACGCTATAAAAACAGCCATAGTCCCTCTATTCACGACTAATCCGGCTTCGTATTTTTGGAAACTGCCGCAACAACACTGCAATATTTATGAACGCCCCCTGCAAAGAAATAGAGAGGAGGGGAAAATCTGAAGAAGAAGAAAAAGAAGACCAATTCTATTCATGAAGATAGATGAATTTCCTAATAGAGTTGGATAAGCTCTATCAGAAACAGTTCTGTTATTATGTCATATTATTAATATGGAAGATTAATATTCCAAAGTGAAATTTTGCAGTCGACTTGTAGAAGAAGTTTGACACAAATATGTGCTTTATCGTGACATAAAATGAAGAGGTTGACAAAATATTCACTTTTCAAGATTTGAAGGTCCGAGATTAGTAGGTAAAAAGAGCGAAGACTATGCAAATGGGCTTTTCGAATGCGGATAAAGGTAGACGGATGCGAAGGCTAGAGAGACACACAAACCAATAAGTAAAAGTTAGAGATTGTAGGGGAATGGGGGATGAGATATAAGCCAAATATAGGCAGAGCCTCCTCCCTATGTGTCTGAATCGCGAATTGTGGAATAGAAAATGAACCTTGGAGGGACTCATTTTCCTTCTTCACGAGCAGAAAAACCAAGTCTTCGGTTGGGTTTGTTTGAGTGGGTCGCTCGGAGCAAAAACGAAGCGAAAACAGCCCGAAAATAGCAGAGAAGGGAGAGAAATTAGACGTGCAGAGGACCGATTTATTGCTTGGAGAAGGAAAAACGAACGAGTCAACCCCCCTCAACCCGCTTCCATTTCTGGGCACTTTTGGGTTACCCAATAAAAAACTCACACTTCCGCAAATACGAACGCGAGCGTGCGCACGTACGTAAATAACAATCTATCGTCATCCGATTGAGGCTTTCTAGTTGGCTTCTTGGATGCCCAAAGTTTATTGTTCATGCCTGACATAGCCAACTCCCAAAAATCAACCTTTAGAATTTGGCGACTTGGATAACTCGTTACTTCGCTGCCCATAGTTAAGGGTATAATGGGGAAAGGTAAAAGGTAGGAAGAGATCTTTGCCCATTCTATTTCGTACGTTGCGAAATAACGAATTATCCAGGTGTCTTTCATTGATAATAATTCTGTTACTATTTTCATCAAATATCGAGAATCTTTGAACGTTTATAGGTGAAAAGTGTTTGAATTTTTAACATTCCCGTTCCCGTCCCAGATAAATCAAATTTTGAGGAAGTCTAGCAGCGAAGGAGAGAAAACTTTTCAGAATAAATAATAGCGTTTCTCGTAAAATTACTTAACTTCCCTAAACTGAATATCTAAATTCAGAAGGTAAATGAAACTACGGAAAGATCTTTCAATTTCCTTGCTACGACTAATGATATGTTAGCTGTTGATTCCCTTAACCTATTTTTGGCCCTCTAAATACTATCACACGACCAAAAATCCGTTAAAAAGTGAGAAAACCCACACCTACTTTAGGTGAAAAACTTATTCAAAGCGCGTAGACTTCCGCTAATTCTCCTGATGGCGCACACGATTTTAGACCTGTCTAAATTTGCGCTAAGTTGAGCTGAAATGTCCAATTAGTTCAGACCTAATTTAACATTTGAGGGAAATCTTTCGTTAAGCATTAAAGCATGGCGTGTGAAAACTCGTTGAGCTAATTCATTTCGGAATTATCGGGAGTCTAGAAAAAGTAAACATGTCGAATTTGAGCTGAAATTGACATTTGCTTGCATATTCAAACTAGCGAATTAGCGCAGTTAGGGGATTCGTGCTTTTATTAAACATCGAAAGTTTCGGAGGTTATCAATCTTTGAGAAGAAAACTTCGACATTTGAAGATTTTATGAGAACTCCGCATCAAAATTCACTTTTTTAATTAAATCTTTTGAAATTTGTAGCTTGTTTACGATTTAAAGTCCTACCATATGACTGGAAGGCTAAACTTTTAGATTTCTAAATGTACCAATTTTAGCACATGATAAGAATGATACATAAAATGTAATAATGCAAATTTTACAGTATAACTAGAAATTATACAAGAAAAATCTAAAATGAAGTAAAATTCTCGATTCTCGCGTTACGACAAGACCTAGAAGATTTGAATGGGAAATGTGTGAATTTGCGAATGAAAGCGAGAAACTTGGCTCTGACGAAAAAAGACAATAAAGAATACAGAGAGGTGGAGAAAAAGATGGGAGCGAGGAGTATATGAATGAATAGGAGAAAGCTTATGGGAAAATGTGAGGGGATCAAGGGATTTAGTTGAGAATATATGGAATCCCTCTTATGATCGCTTAGATATCATTATTAGGGCTTGAGATGTTAATTGAGGATAAGATTTCTCATTTTATGACGAAGAACAGATACAGACAGCATTATCGTTATTGATAATCAGAGCTTGATTTCTATCGAGGTCCTAGATTTCGGCTCTAATTCTAGCGGCTTTGTGGGAGATATCGAGACTTTCTTTTTTCCCAAGTCAATTCTTAATGCTCTTTAAACAGTGCGTGAGAAGAGATGACAGATGATGGGTCGTGAAATCGGAAAGATCTGAGAAATCGGATCGAAGAGACAAAGAAAATGCCCAGATCTTATGAAAATAAGGATTTCTTAATTTTGAGTGTTTCAAGAAACCACTTCAGAAAATGATCACTTTTACATATGTTGCTAATTTGAAGTGTTTGAAATTATTGAAAAAAAAAAATTTTAATGGTTGAAAATATCCGTACCTGGCCTTTTTCGACTTGCGACTCCAATAGACCACAGCCAAAATCGCTGCGAGACCAAAGAGGATGAACAGCGTCAAGAGACTGACGAGCACTTGCAAAGTAACGTCTCGGGGAAGGGGATCTAAAACAATAAAATTGGGCTATTGTCTCTTAAAAACAACCTGAAAAGTTGAATTTTGAAAGTTATCGAGAGGATATTAGAGTGAATAGAAACGTCTCATGATTTAGTGAGGAGAACTGCTTCGATGGTAAATAAGGAAACGTTTCAAAATTCAAAACGATTTACTATCGAAACACGGAATAGTCAATGAAAACTCCTTGAGACGTCAAAACTTCCCGAAAACATTGATAAATAAGTCAGGTTTTCTACGCATTATTTATAGTCGTCAGAGCATATTTTTAACGGTAAAGGTTCGAAAAGTAAAAGATAAAGATGAGCAGGAAAGAGGGCGGATTGTAATGAAAATCACCAAATTTAGACTCCCATTCCCACACGATTCTCAGCGAAAGTATTCAGAGATAGCGCCGCTATTTTCTGATAAGGAGTAACCGGAAATGCGTTAAAAATAAGCAGCGAAGTAGACTTTTCGAGATCATGTCAGTCAAAACTGAGATTTGGAATATTCAAATCAATTTTCTTCGACTATTCTCTATCTTGTAAAGAGACATCCACAGCAAAGACTATGCGATACACAATTAGCGATAATCTGTGCCTGTAGGCAGTAATTACAAGTTTTGAAATTCAAACATCAAAAATCTTAAAACCATAGTGATAAATGATAAGCCTTTCTTTGACAACGTCCTTACGATAAGTTCGCTCAATTAATTCGATTTGTGCAATAAATTTGCAGCAAATTGGATCAACTATCAAAAGCTAATACGATTTGAGCTAATTGAATATGAAAATTATTTGAGCATTTTATCGAATTACATGGAAAGAATGTATGATATTCTTGGTAAGATCTAAATTGAGGGGTGTTCATACAAGTTTTGAACATTTCCTAAATTAGATTTAAAAAATGATCATAATTTTGATGTAATAGATAGTTGGTGTTGGTTCATCAATTATTTTGAAAAGTATCTCATATCTAATTATGAAAATGTTCTGCGAAATTTAGCATTTCAAGGGATATGAATAAAATCTCTAAGCAGATATGCTGAACTGGCATGGGAAAGATTTTTTCTTAATAATAAGGTTTTTGTAAAAGAAATTAAATGTTTAAAAAATTCCGTAGTCGCCAAAATCGCAAATTTATTACTCGAAATGAACACGTTTTATTGTAATATTTGATACCGAACCATATTGTCTGGTTTATCGTCGATCTGGGGGATAACTTTGATAGCATTTTGAGTTTCAAACGTAACTTCCTTCGATAACTCAAAAATCTCGCCACTCTATGAGATAGTACGCAAAAGTGAGAGCCTTTCCTATCCTTACATACTATTTCGCAAAGTTGTGAGATTACGAGGTTGCAAGATTTCCGAATACCCCTTCTTCATCAAAATTTTTATTTTAAAACTACCATGTTTTTACTCAAACTCCTTCAAATTATCGAAGCTTGGGGACAATATGTGAAGAAAGTTAGACAAATACCCGATAAAATAACTCTACTACTATTGAACCATTCCAAATATAGAATTGTTGACTTATTTACGTTTTTCCGTATGTATCTCCCTTCCGATTCAATTCAAAACGCCTTAAAGAGGCTTCGCGAATGAAGGTCAGTTTTTTTCACAAATCCTAACGGATAGAGCGATAAAGATTAGCTGAGAAAGGGGAAATATTTGCAGAAACCTGTTCAAATAAATACGGCTTAAAAAGTTAGGCCATCCAGAACTGAGCACCTATAATTCAACACTAGACCAGAGACTATGTACAGTTCTTTGAAAATCGATAACTTTTTTCAACCCACCCAGATATGAGAATAAAATGACAGGTGGATAATGAGAAAAAATGGGGAAATGGTCCCGTTTTTTGCAAGGATTAGCCACTTCCAAAGAAGTATGCATTAGCGAAATGAGAAAATACGAAATGAAAAAAGACAAGGACTTCACGTTTTTAGAAGAAAGTTCACCAAAGCACAATTATAAGAGCACGAAATGAAATGATGATGAAAAAGTGAAACACAGGAAATTTGAACAATTTATCTGCAGAAACAAATTTCTTTTTGATAATGGTAAAGATTTTTGCACGATTCGGAATAAGCTTCAAATGTTTTATCAAATTTGAATAATCCGAAAACGGGGTTTTACTTTTTAGATATCAATACCAAAGGAAGTATTGAAATTTTCATTTCTAATTTGTGAATATCTCTGAAAAATCAGGAAAATTTGCCTTTGGAGGAACTCGAAATAGAAGAGATGGAAGAAAATTAGGATGATAAAAAGTAGGTGGAAATAGAGTTGGAATATGAGATAGGGTGGAAATGGAGAAATAGAGAAGATGCTCGAAAATAGAGATGCAGATTCTGCATGTGGAGATGAGAGAAACGAGATGGGTAACTTGAGAAATAGAATTAGAAAAAAAAACTGATTAGCGAAACAAGAAAGTAGGAAAAATATAATGAAAGTTGATAACACAAGAGAATCGAAGAAGAATTTCGAAAAAGAAATTATTTATGGGAAGAGCTGTTTGAAAATATTGAAAAGAAAAAATCTGCATTCTCGCTCAACTCGCAATCAAATGCAAAAATTAGCTGCCCTGTCTCCGGCACGTGTTTACTTGGTTGTGAGTTAGCAGAGACTAGGGACTTGCAGCTTGTGCCGCTCATCTTTTTGTCTCACCCCCTCCTTTGCATTCTGCCTTCCTCAGCCAGACTCTACCCACCCTCTCCTCCCTCTACTCCTATCCAAGCCATCCAGTTCTCTTCCAGTCAGTCCGCGTGCCTATTCCCCAGAGAGGTTTCTAACTCCGAATGGAATGGATAACGAACTGAGGTGGGCGGCAAGAGATCCACAGTGCAAATGATCGCCATTTGCACCGAGTTTTGGCCAGAAACTTGAAAATATCGAGGAATTTTCAAGCGATCTTTGTTCTACACTGAATTTTAAGATAATGCATAACTGTGTCCTTGAAAGTAGCTAGAGATTGGGATCGTAGATTTATTAAATTTCGATTCGTTAGTATGTGACTAGGAATTCTTCGGCAAGATTTGATATTCAAATTGAAGGCAAGAAAGACTGTCGACATTTCGAGCTAAATTCGTGTCGATACAGTAAGATCCGACAGAAAATAAGGAGGTTTTCATTAAAATCTCGGAAATACTTGGAAAATGGTGAACCAATCTGCGGTCTTTTGAAGAGTAGAAGGAGGAGGAGGAGCATTTTTGCATCGCCATTTCTGGAGAGCTTCAAGCAGCTTCTCTCTCCCCTCCTTCTCTCTCTTTGCACGCCCACCTCACTTCGTTAACCATTCGAGAGGACTTGCAAGGCAAAAAGATCTCTCCACGCACTTTGTCTGTGTCCTTCTTCTCTTTCGAGAGAAGTTCCCAAATCTCTCCAACTCCTTCGTGGGGGTGGTGGCCCAGTGAAGAGCATTTACATATTTAGGATCGCTATAAAAATGCTCGGAACTTCTCTGAATAGAAAAAAATACTATCAGCAAAACTATGGAGGGCGAATTTCTGAACCCCTACCCAAGTAAACCAAAATCTTTCAAGCCCTAACGCCCAAAAGTCATTACGCCCTAAGTTCCCCGATCTTAAATAGTGGTCTGACGATCTGCATGTTCATCAAAATGTGCCGCTCCTCAAGCCTTCAATCGCCCAGCTCTTCGCCCGTCCTTTCAGCCCTTCAGAGCTGCAATTATCCGCCCCCTTCCCTTTCCCCTTCACTTTTGCTGCCTTTCTGCCCATATTTGAGTGCTTTTTGATGTGATTTACAAGTCCCACCGCCCACTTTTGGTGAAGCGAAACGGGAAGCCCATTATTAGGCGAATCATCACGAGAAGTTGATGCTTCAAATATCGAGAGCAGGGAAGAGTTACTCAAAAAGAGCTCTTGAGATTACGGAGAAAAATAAAAACAATTCGTCGGTTCAGGCTATTGAAAGCTACTCTGTTTCATCAAAATCTGGCCCTGTCTCTCATTTTCTAGCGTCCTATTCGCTCTTTCACTTTCAAACGTTCTCCCGTTTATATGCTAAATTGTCAAAAACTATTTAATAGGAGAAAGTCGTGGTTGTTGGCGGATTGTATTTCTAAGCTCGACGTCTTACCACTGTGCTACAGTCGCTTTACTTTGTTCGCCGTCAAAGATAGATGTCTCGGAAACAGAAGGAATGAGAAGCTAGAAAAGTCGGAGCTAGGGCCAGAATTTGATGAAAAAGGCATACCCCATTGCCCCTTACTCTGCGACCTTTATTTCTAGCGATCAAAAATGTTGTATTCCGAATCAAGGATAGATTGAGTCCTATTCCATCCATGTTCATACTAATTGATCAAACTCTGTTTCGATCCCATAAACTGAAAAGAACAATTCTCATGCCTCACTTTCAAAATTGTTTACTTCTTTCATCTCTGGTCCAGAATTCCAAAATGGCCGAAAAAGGACTATACAAATTGATGAAAAATGCAAATTGAAAGTTACAGATGAAAATCGAATGAAAATGCAATGTTTGCCTGACGACAAAAGGAGGAATGTGTGTCGTGTACAAAAGTCAATCAGTCGAAATGTCGTCACTAACTAACTGGACTTTAGGAAAGGGAAAAGGAAGCGAAATGGAAAGTAACTGTGAAAATGGATGAAAAGACAAGCAAAGAAGGGACGGTGCAAGTTGGTTTTTACTCTCCACCCAACCGACAACTTTTCCTCCCTTCTCTTTTCCGACCCACGCATTCTAATGCCCTGAGCATACATTTCGGCAAGTCATCAAACGAGTCAGAAAATCAAATTTATCAATTACACTCCCAATTGATAATCACGGAAATAGGTAATCGAGGGCAAGAGCAAGTAGTTGATCGATTGAAGTCAGAATCGAGGATTGATTGTAATTTCATTCCAATTCTCCATTTAAGAAAAAATCGGTTATCCCCAACATTAGGCCCAAATAAAATATAAGCTAAACTTCGAAGATCCATATTTAAAAAAAAAAAAACTGATACCCATATTTTATGTCACGGAAGCTAAGCGATTGGAGCTAATCGAAAGAAAGTAGTGGAAAACTAGAATTCTATCTAATGTCTCTTAGATAGACTTTTCAGACAGATTTAGGTGCAAAATGCTCGAAAGTCGGGTGAATGAAAGCGATGATTGTGTAATAATCTTGATTCATTTATCAATTACTTTTTCAGAACTTTGATGTAAGGGTGCAAAATTGATATCTCATTGAAAACCTGCTACCTGAAGGAATAGATAAATGAGAATATGGCTGGAATCTATCAGTCAATCGATCAATACGATTTGAGAAGGCTGGAGTATTAGAATCTCACAAATTTGGTCGAGCTTTTATAATGGTGATTGAAGTTATGGCATTGCATAATGGCAGAATTTAGCTTGGCTAAGCCTAGGAAATGTAGTCTTACGAAATGGGCGGAAAATGAAACTTTAACATCCAAAGTTGGAAGTAGATTTGGGATGCCTCTACTCCCATTCCAACTCTAATAACGATTTGATGATGCCTATAAAACTGCTGATTGAAGCCTAGTCAATTGGGTGCCAGGGTCGATCGGTCTATTTTTGGATCCAAAAAGAGAAGCAGCAGCACAGAGAGGGGTTGCGTCAAAATGCACTGCAAAAGTGATCGAATGATAAGAGAAAACGGAGCAGAGTGGGGGCGGGCAATGGAGAGAGACATTGATGCTGCACTCCAACATGATTATTATTCATATGCAAACTAGAACAGAATGATTATCTTATCTATCTTTGATGAGGAATAGATAGAAGAAAACTGGTTGATATAAATCAAGTATAGTCATTTCATAAATCAATGATCCCTATTTGAACCTATCTGAGTTAGGGTTTAGGGCTTTGGACATGTTGGATTGCTATGTCTGATTATATGACAATCGTTTTAAGCTTCTCTTTACTACTATCCAACCATGCCACTTTTATAAAACTATCAAGAAAATGAGATAACTTGGTCACCGGAAATGATATGCTTTGTGAGAAAATCCATAGTAAAATGTTTGCATTGAATCAAACTATTTCTTAATCGCTGTGAATTTTTATAGCAGAATTACTGTTATTTGAGAAAAATCATGCTTTCAAGCGATCTTTGAAATTTTATCAGCATACCCTAAAATTCCTAAACATCCCATCACTTCCAATGCTAATTATGGCTATGATGACAATCACATCATTTGAATTTTTGAGCCCCGGAAAACTCCTGCGCATACCC
>LIAE01006398.1:2176-51966 GCA_002287525.1 Diploscapter pachys | reverse complement strand
CGTTTTCCTCGTTTTCCTCTTTTTGCCAAGTGGCATTTTTTGGAAAGGGGGGAACAGCGTGGGTATATGAAAATGTCATTACTTGCATATTAGTTAAATTTTAACACTTTCAAGCATTAACACCTGCTTATGAGGAGAAAACTAACGGATTTTTCGAACGTTTTAAGCTGTGAATTATCTGATTAAATCGACGATTAATGCCCATGTTCTGTCTGATATGAACTTAGGTGCAGTACTATTAATACCTTATTGACAGGAATTTTTGATGTATGAAAGTGGAAAGAATAACGATAGGGATGTTTTAAAATGAATTTATTAATGTAGTAATCTTATAATATCCAAGAATTAAAGTGTTTGGTAGAATAATGCATGCACATATTGTCTCATAATAATTTAGTTGAGAAGAAGAATTATAAGGTTTAGGCAATTACAAAAATGGGTTAATTAGTTGAAATGTAGAAGAGAGGCCAAATTTCCCCTTTTCGAGGGAGAGAAAGAATGCATGAATTTTTCCGACGTTTCAATTATCGTTAATTATCTCGTTAATTAATCGATAATTTCATGAAACAAAGACACCAACTAGGGTAATAAAATACGCCCGAAGTGATGGCGTCGTTGGTTTTATTTTTTTTCTTCGAAAAAGGCCTTCTGAAGGCATGAACGACGTCGAAACTCGATGATACAGGTCATTTTTCAACAGGTTTCCAACGGATTCGAAAACTACGATATCAATTTAGTCTATCTACATTGACGGTTTGTCAACTTAGGCCAACACGAATGAGCACAACTTTTTTTAAAATTTCTTTTTTATGTAACGTCGATTTTCGTACTATTTAATTGTGTACTCCCCACAGTACGCATAAATACGGAGTGAGAAAAGGGGAAATCGATCGATAATGTTAATTATCAATTTGACTATCACTCAGATACCATTTTAAGGGGGCTTCACGCCTAATTAGGTTAATTGGTGTAAACACAGTACAGGTTCCTTGTCGAAAAATTGGAAAGGCCACTGCAGGAAGAAGCTGCGGCACAAAAATGGTCATAACTTTCGATAGGATGGGCCGTTTTTGAAAATCTAAAAAGTTTTGAGTTTGTACCGATCTCGGCTATCAAACTGATATCAAATTTACTCAATTTAACCTATTTTGAAAAATCACTTGGCCTCCCTACGCATAGTTAGTAAATTAATAAGGAATCCGTGGACTTGTTTGAAACGATTGCGACATGCTCTTACTATATAATGATGGCCTATAGTTTGGGACATTTATGATGACGAATTCGGTCGCTACTTCCTCAAATGTTGAATAGATTTAGCATTATATTATGTGAGCATGGTCGCCTAGCTGGAATTTAGTCTACATGTCTAACTGATTGTTGTTCACCATGTAAAATTTTGCAACAAGAAAAGGTTTTTAGATTTACAAATACGTTTTCGGCACCAAAGATGACTACAAATTGATTAAATCTGTTTTTAATTTCCATTGTCCATCGTTTGCATCAAATGAATATCGCTACAATTTTGAGATACGCCTTCGAACGTTTTGTATTTCCTTTTGAAAAGATAATCTGCAGTTTTCGAGTCGTAGTCTACTTATCATTTGCATAGGTTATACAGAATGCTGTACAACCCTCTGAACTTCCCACTAAAATTTTTCGCAATGGTTTACTGTTTGATGTGTTCTGCCGTAGTCAGTAACAGCCTACTAATTTATTTGATTCTGAGACAAACTAGATCTAAAATTGGCACCTACAAATATGTCATGTTATGCTTTTCGGCATACGACATAGTCTATTCACTGATTTTTGGATATTTCAAACTAGTAAAAATATTTTCCTAGAGAATTTCAAGCTCGAAAATTTAGGGTGTATTCTGCGTTCATGGTTCGTATGTGGTGCTTCTAATAACATATACATTTGAAAACCCGTCTAATGGTGTTTTCCTCGTCGTTTTATCGATTTGCTCATATTCAATTAGGTTAGAATTTCACTGTCTATTTTCAAATTTAATATGAAATTTTAGCATGGCAGGTAAGGAGTATTCGGAACTGAGTCTTGGCCTGAGATTTATACAAAAAAAGATAGAAATCCCATGTCATATTTATTTATTTTTTCGATTCTCTTTAGATTCAACGTGTTTCTTTTCGTGAAATTTTCAAAGAGTAATTTTCGGATTGTTCATTTCCCTTAGTATAAATCTCTGAAATTAGCTCTAAAATCAATCCAAAATACATCTAATAACTCAGGCATAACAGTTCACTATGTCTATAGATACCTGGCGATATGTAGGTCAGAGATATTTTTTTAGAATTTCGTTTAGTCTATGACGACGAAATTTAGGCACGATTTACTTCGACTATTTTCCACGCCTTGGCACGGATTGCGATGGATCTTTGCCTGTCTTGCGTTTGGAGTCTGTTGGAGTGTTTTCTGCTATTTCGTCACACTCCCCGATGAAATTGTAATTTGTTCGAAAAAATGACCTTTCTTAAAATCCAAAACCTAATTACATTCTTGTATTCTTTAGACCTATAATGCAATTGGGCCGGCCTTTGAGAAGGAATTTAATGTTAGTCTCTATAATATGTCGATCCTAGCTCTACCGTACTTTTACGTGAGAAAAATTAGAATAAAATCATGGATAAGAAAAATTCAGTATGAAAATGGAGAGCAGATAATCATTTGGAATATGTGCATCGGGATTTTCACGATCGGATTTTTGCTGACGATTCTATTCTCGACGATGTGCATTTGCGCCTACTTCATCCACCATTTCATCAGAAAGGCCAATATCAGTAGCAAAACTAAACGGCTGCATCACCAACTTTTCAATGCTCTCTTCGTTCAAGTTAAAAATTATAGTTGCTTCCCAACTCATACAAATGTTTAGACAGTAATGCTGATAGGCACCTCGTACATTACCGTTTTGGGAGAATTTTTCATCCCTTTACTCGGCGATTCTTATGGATTGTGAGTTTCATTTCTAAATTAGTTTCTGATAAATATAAAAGTTAATAGCCATATTTCAGTTTCGGAAATTATATTTGCGTAATCATGTCCCTTTACCCCTGTATCTCACCATGGTTAATTATTTGGTGTATTAGGTATGTTCAATTTTTTAGTTAACTTAAAATTCTTGTGACATCATGATGTCATACAGTTGAGGTCTAAAATTTGTTGAACAATTGTCATTATGAATGGAGCTGGTACCTCGAATTTTCCTGATAAATTTCAGTTAATTTTCATATACGTATATATTCTTCCCACTTAACTAAACTCTCGAGTAATTTGATTCAACTTTGTTGACGGCAAATAGGCTTAACAAATTGCATTTATAATAACGTTTGACCTCCACTATAAATTCGTTATGAAAACGATAACAATGTCAAAATTTCAGTAGAATTGCTATTTTGTGAATTCCTCATTTCATTATTTTAGGGATTATCGTGAATACTGCCTGAGGAAGCTGCAGTTCGTGATGTGTTTTGGCTTCTATGCGCAAATATCTGCCAAAATCCATCAGACCCCGTCGAATTCAGCAATAGGAACTGCTAAAACTCCCAGTCATAGCTTACCCAAAACTACTGGCATCTAATCTAACTAATTGTAATTTAAGCTTTTTTAATTGAGTTATGATCGTCAACTAAAGGTGTAAAATGGGTAATAACTACCAATTTCTAATGAACCAATTATTGTCAATTGTTCGATTTAAAAAAAAAGTTCGTTCGATGAGTTGGCAATTTGGATTTGTCGCGACGTATCTTAATGGAATATTTATGACGAAACACTTCCAGATAGAATTTACCTTACAACACATCACGTAATTTTCATGACGTGACAAATCCAGACAACCGATGAATTTTAGTTTTGTACCTAATTGTTCATAATTCGGAGTAAAACTCTTTTGACCAAATCGAAGGTAAAAATGTCCAATTTTCATCAGTCGAGTTTTCTAAAGAATTTCTAGAAGTGTTTATAAGAACAATTTTGTCATTCAAAGAATTCTACGTTAATCGACCATAGTTTTAAGAGTGTATTTGTAAGACCCGAACAACTGTCCGCATTTGGGAAAAAATCTTTCAAATCGGAATTTGATCATCGTGTTGGGTACCTCCATGGGTTCTAATCACAAAACCGAGGAGATTAAGCCCCGCTCCCACAAGTGGATAGAGCTATGCGAATTTTACAATCATGATTTATATGAAAAAACGCTCGTTAGATGGTACAAAGACAATTTGCTTTCTTTACATCATTTTTCAAAAATTCCTAACTTTTCGAAAATCAAACGAATTCGAAAAATCTGTTCGAGATATAGCAGATTAAGGGCAACACTTCATTTTTGCTTCCTAGAGTACTGTACTATCACTTTACCATGTTACCATATGAGTTGAATCCGGATTCTAAATACTTTTGCAATTGCTCGGACCCCCTTTGACAGTTGTTCTGTGTATTTGTGGAGTGGCTCTTAAAAAATCGTAATGAGTCACGTTATTCTGCTGTGAAATGCAAATCAATTTTTAATATTACATAAGATTAGCAAATTATCGTCATGAAATACGCAAATAAAATGCTAAAATTTTTTTTATAATCAATCGTTTTCTGCAATTATTTTCAACTTCAGAACAGGGCTGTTGCAGAAGTTCCGATTTCGCAAATTCCGGCGTTTTTGGACGATTGCAACACCGACTCCGGCCTCTCAAAAAATTCAAATTTCGCTTCCGATTCCGAACCCGATTTTTTAAATTCGATTCCGCAACAGCCCTGATCACAACGATCACGGCTAAAAGCAGTGCAGCTATTCGTTTTCCTTCGAACTGAAAATTTGATTTTTAAAGCATTTTTGTCGATTGTTATTTCGTAAAATCAGCTGTTTTCGCGAATCGATGTTGTATCTTTCTAACTTGTCCTGTGGTTTATGATTCGCTTCTCATACTCATCTCTACTCTCGCATCGCATTGCATCGTTCGAATAATTGTCGTACTGGATTTGGGCTATAGGGCTGGAGAAGCAGTGTGGATCGAGTGGATAGAGTGACGTGTGTTCTGTCCGCTGTCCGTCTGGCCGAGTGGTAGTGTTCTCCCTCTGCTCCTCTTTTCCTCCCTCCTTCCCTCCCTACTCTCTCCTCTATCCTCATTTCTCCCTCTGCTGCTGCTGCTGCTGTTGTTCATGTCGTCCCTCTCCCTTTCTCTCTCTCTTCGTCTTCCCATTATCGATTTTCTCTTTCCCCTCTATCTTTACCCCTTCAAACTCTCTCTATTTCGTCCATTTCCAGCTTCTCTGCACACTCTTTATTCTCCGTCTCTCTCCACTCGCGAATTCAACCATTTGCTCTCTTTCACTATGGATTACACAACCTTGCGAGATATCGATTTTATCGATTACTTTCGAAATTGGTTTTTTCCTGGTCGATTGCTCCAATTTGACTGCAATCCAGCTGTCTCCGTGCGTCGACTAGCCATTTGAACGGTTTATCCATCTCATCTGCGCTCCTCCGTTCGTTCTCCATTGTCGATTCCATCCACTTGAATTCTTCATCCTCAATTGTCTTCATGTTCATTCAATCGCCCTGTTCTGCTTGTTCTGTTTCTGTTTTTGTGTTCGAGTGAAAGTCTCTCTCTGGATCTCCTCGTCCTAATTATTCGGGAATCGTTCACATTTTGGATGCATTTCTTCGCGATCTGTGATGTCGATCTGTGTCACGATCAATTGTAAAACCCACCCATTTTTCTATTTCTATGTTACCTATCTCAAAATTGAATTTCTTTTGCACATTAATGGCGACGGTGTTCATTCGCGAATTCTGCAGTAACAGCAATTTCTGTTTACTATTTTTGATTTGCAGGGTTTGATCCGGTCGGATTTTGTTGATTGTCGGTCGTTTTATCAACTTCTCCACCATTCTGTCCCTACAGCAGTCGCCGCTCGTCTCTTCTTCTTCTCTTCAACTTATTCCTTCTACTTTCGGTGTAAGTTTTCATAATTTTTTCTCTTTATAAAAAAGTCGAAATGAGTTGATTTTATTGTTTTGACCCCATTATATAGCTAGAAAACGTCAGGAATATTTCACGAATGCCGAAAAAATCTGCTTGAAGAATATCGATTTTCAAGGAATAAGGCTTGTAAAATTTTCCATGCCACATTTTTATCTTGAAAATCTTGCGAAAATTTAAAGAAAACTAGTTTGTTCTTTATTTGCAGATTTCATGTCTTCAATGGCAAATCGGGCTACGGGCCCCGGAAAACCGAAGCCACTCAACGTAAACTCGATCTACTCAGGGCGTAACTTGGCCGCGGGCTCTCGCCCCACAGGTTTGTCTCTGCCTATTCACTTTAGCGTTCTAGACGAATAGGGAATGGTTCAGGCAAATATGGCCTACAGTCGGTGGGCAAGACGACGGGCGTCGTGCGTCGCATGCCTCCCCCTGCCACACTCCCGTCTCTGAAGGCCGAGAACAACGGACAAGATCCCACTATCAATGTCGTGCCTCAAGGTCGGACATATTATCCTTAAATTCTCTTCAATATATTGCTAAATATTTTGAGAAAGAATAGCAGAAAATTAAGCATAGGAAAAACGCTATCTCTTCAAATCATATTCTTATATCTCTTCAGGCGGAACCGGTTGGAACAAGTCGGACGAATCGACGAACGAGTCAGAAACGGTCACGAACTCTGTGTCTGTGGTGCCGAATACGGGCACAGGAACTGGCTCAGTTGGATTCGGGAGCAGCTCCAATTCGGGTGCAGACCTGCGTCCGACCTGGGCAAAGCCTGTCAGCGAGCACTCGACTGCCCCTGTCACTGGACAGCACTCTAGTGCCTCCACTAGGGAGTTCCCTTCTCTCGCTGCTGCTTCTACTCAGGACAAGGATGGAAACGGTGTCATTAGTAAGTTCTTTTTATTAGTATTTTTCAAAATTTTGATTGATAGAAGTAGTTGTGCGCGAAGATTGCATTTGTCGAAGATAGTCAAAACAACTAAAATGGCTCATTTATTATTTTTCACTAAAAATTGAGATAAATTATTGTTCTGGTCAAATGAAGTGAAGTCTCGTGTGTTGAAATGCGCGTATGAACTATGCGCAAAGAGAGACCAGAGCAGAGAGAAAGAGTCAGCGGGGGAGAATGGAAAGAGAGTGGTACGCAATTTCCTCCGCCTCTCTCACCTCTTCTCTCTATTTTTCGACACCCGAGACTTCACTTTATTTGGCCAGAACAATAGTAAGTTGGAATAAAGACTTTGAGCTGTTTAGGATTTGAAAAATTATCAATTCATGTTTCTATAATTATTCGGAGTTTTAGACAAGTGGACGACAGGCGAACTGCCGCACCAGGTGGCGACCCGCGAATCGCACTTGTCATTCGACGATCCCGAAGGCGACCGCAATCTGCCGTCCCGATTCTACGACAATGCGCAGCAGGGACAGTACGCCAGACGCAAGCCTAACTCTACTAGATTCCGTAGGATTTTATTCTTCGATTTTTTAATTTCGTTTATCACTTCAGAGAGCAGCAATGATGCTCGTCTCTCGCCCCCGCCCAACTACCAGGGGAATGTCATGCAGAACAAACGCTGGAGCGAAGATGAATGTATGTTTTTATCTGAATTTCTAAATTATTTATTTTTGATTAGAGTTTGTTTCTGATTTGTATGTCTGCATTTTCAGGCAATGTTGACTCCCGCCGCGTGCACCGCGACTCTGAGCGAAGCGGCACAGGCACGAATGTGTCGGATGGCTCTATCTCGAGGGGAGTCGTCCATTCCGGAAGTGGAAACGGATTCTTTGACGGATCCAACGCAACTGAGTCTGTTAAGGGTAAGCAGATTTTGAATAGAAAAGTGTTATACAAACTCACAGGGTTCATGATCTATGAAAACATGAGGAAAGTGAAAGTAGAATGAAAAGCCGAGTTCAAGGTTATTAGCAGTGATGAGAATTTAAATTTGAAATGTTAGAATCGGAAACAAACGGAATTTGTTCAAAATCCCAGAAATCGAAGTTTGGTCTTTTGAATCGGAGATTAAACTTCTTCTAGCCCCTGCTATGAACCTCTTATTCTTCAACTTACTGAATGAAAATCATTCAATATTCAATAATTTCAGCAGGGTGTATATTGTTACGCACCAAAAGTATTAATCCATCTTTATATGAATGGTCACCTTACCATATCCCTATCGCTCTAACCCTACCCTAAATTCATAGCCTAAATTGGGTAAACAGCCAATGACACTCATGAAATTCAAATAATACTGGGAAGATATGTAGTACAATTTTCATAATTCTCCTCTCGAGTTATACCTTATTGACCAGTTTTATGATTCTTGCACTATAGATCGCCAGAAATCATTGATAAATATGTTAATTCTTTAGTTATGGTAAAATATGAGTTTGGTACGAAAAGACATACTTCTACTACCATAAAATAGTTTTGGTGCACAAAGATTGTTTCTCATTTCAGCAGTGGAGCCTGCCCGCGAAACGTTCTATTCGTCCGAAATGGACAAGGACCGCGAGGCAGCGATCGAGAGAAGCAGACAGAGACGCGCTGGATACAAGAGCACTGACAGCGACAATGAGATTGCCGCCGCTTACAATAAGGTTAGGGGTTTAGAAGTGTTATTCGATAGTGAAAAGAATGGAAGTAGAAACTTGAAAATTTCTACGTGATTTACAAGAAAATATATTAGTGCATTTCATTGTCATCTATTGCAAATCTTTTCGTGAAAATTTAGTTGCTCGAAAAAGATTTTCATTTCAGCAGATATTAAATTTTGATTTTCAGCCGAATTATTCGCAAAACGGCGAACGTCCATTTAAAGGCGAAAGAGCGCAGCAGCAGCAGGGCCATACTAGTGGATATCAGGTTGGAGATATATTTTTTAATTGAATAAATGTCATTTTTTTAGGGTAAGCGCCAAGCCGTTGACTCCGCGAATATCCAGCAGCAGCAGCCCCAGGAGCCTAAGTTCCAGATTCTCAAAAGGCCGCAGACACTCGACTTGGAAGATGTCAGCGACGAGGAAGAAGGTGGAAATTTTTTGAAGTTTTAATTTTAATGGACACTTTTTCTTCTTGTAAGTTATACAAATGTGCAAGCTTAACAATTTTAAAAACATGAAAAGTTAACAATTGTTCGTCATTTCAGCATTTTCTTTCATTTTCAACAATTTTCAGTACAAATGACGAAATTGGACAAGCCGTCGTTGCGCATTATCAAACGAGCCGCCGATGCAAAGGAAAACACTGCAACGGAAGGAGCTCAGGCGAAGGAAGTCGACAGAGATGGAAACAAGGTTGGGAAATTTTCTTTCATTTCATCGGTTTCCTTTTTCTATATACTTGAAATTATGGCTTAACTTTGCTAAAAAAATCCACATGTTCCTAAATTCCTCCTGATTTCGTGCAATTTTCAGTCGCAAATTCGCCAGGAAAAGTCGCAGAAACCCGATGGGAAGACTGAATCATCGGCTGAATCTGCTGACACTCCTAAGGCTAAGGTACGAATTGAATTTGCAAAAAAAAAGAATCTAATTATATGATTTTTACAGGCAGTTGAAGAGGCTCAACCTGCACCGCCTCCTGCCGAAAATATCTGGGCAAAGAGAAAGGAGGAACGTGAATCGCAGGAGAGGAATATGGTCAGTCGATGAGTTTTCGAACTTTTCTGATTTCAAATGAAATAGCTAGAGATGAGGAATGATGATAACTAGGTGATATGATCTGAATAATGTACTCTTCCATTTGTATTTATTTCTAATTTTTGTAGGAAGAAGATGATTTAGTCATTATTTGCTAATTTTTTCATACGAATTTCCAAGTTTGATAATGGTTGTTGTTTTACAGGCCTCGAAAATCCCGAAAGCGATGCAGCAGGCGATCGAGCAGCACTTCCCCTCTGTGGTGGAGGCAGCTAGCATTAAAGTCGCCAAGGAAGTCGCTCGCAAGGCTTCTGACCTGGAATTCGCCAAAGTGGCTCTGCGCGCTCGCAAACAGCCGACCAGCAATGACGTCAGACAGCTCGCTTCCCACGATGCTGAGTATTATCAGGTAGGCAATATTTTTATTCGAAACTTGTTCTGCTTCATTCCACTCCTTTTTTCTAGCAGACTGTTATTGTCTATGAACGATCACTTGGAATAAAATAGAAAGGACGCATTTCTTTCTCTCCCTCTTTTGAGTCTCAAAATACACACACACACATGCAGTTCTTCATTTTGCGATTCTCCTTATTTTCTTCGCTCGTTCATCGAAATTAGTGGGATTTTAGCTATAGCGCTTTCTAATTATTGTTATCTCTCGATAATTAACACAAAATTGAGAAAAAAGAAAATAAAAAACGGCAAAAAGATGACCAAGTTGAGGGAACTACGCGGCTCATAAAAAGGGAAAGAAAGAAACGCATCCCTTTTACTTTATTCCAAGTTATCACTCATCTCGAATAGTTAGTAAGAAGCAAAAAATTGTTTCGTAATGTCTAATGAGAACGAATTTACTTTATCCGGCATTTTATTGTTGTAATTTGAAATCTTTAAATGAATGGCATAATGTTAAACAAAAATTTCAGGACCGTGTTCGCGTACAACGCGACCGAATGGACCACATGAATTACGGCCGAAATGATCGTCTTGGTGGGTCCGGCAAACGAGGGGCTGATGTGAATGGGGCTGAAACGAGTGAGAAGGACCGGGCTCAGGAGTATGGATTTGAAGAGCAGGGTAAGAGCTATTGAATAGAATTAATTTAGAAATATTAAAGTTTGAAAATACATATTTGAAAATTTGTGACGTGGAAAGACGAAAAGATAATAATTATTGAAATTTTAGAGTAGTTGTTTTTTCAGAAACTCCTGTTTGCTCGTTTGAACGAATTAAAATTAATGTTCTTTTTCCAGGTCAAGACAACTACTACTCGAACGGCAACAAGGATCTGCTGGAGAATGAGAGAAAACGCCACGAGGAAAGGGAAATCGACTATGAAATCGAACAGAATAGATACACGAGGGGAAGCGAATTCGACGAGGATGCACAGACTCCGAATGCTGGGCAGAGAGACGTCGGACAGAAGAGTAATTGTGAGTCTTCCATCTGAAAGCTATTTTTTAATTCATTTTTTTGCATTTCATATTCTAAACTTTCAAGGCTTTCTTACTTGATAAATCATGATATCTACAATTTATTCGAATTTGATGAAACCTTTTGAAAAATTCAATTATATATAGTCGTTTTTCAGACAATCGTCCATCGACTCGCGGTCGTGCAATTCGTGGAGGAACGAGCTATGGAACGAAGGGAGGCCGAGGGGCTACGAGAGGGGGCAGACACGCAGACAACAGACAGTTCCACATACAGAAGAGGGGAGACGAGGAAGGCGAAATCGAGGAGAACGAGGCGAAGCAGACTGGAAAGGAGAAGGACGAAATTCAGGTAGGAGAGCTTTAGATTACAAATGAAAAGGATGCTTTGAAAGAAATGAACCTGAAGCAGTATTCAATATTTTTAAAACTCAAGTTTATGATTCCGAATAAATTTTGATGATGATCGGAGGAGAGAATATTTATTAGTGCACACAAATATGAAAATTAAAATTTTAGCTGCCTGATGACCAGAAACGCTCCGACCAATTCGACAGAGAGACGGACAACGAAACGGAGAAGACGCAGGACACGGGAATGAGTGGCGAACGGAAGGAGTACGGACAGAGAAACAATTACCCCAGTCGAGGAGGAAGGTAGGCAGATTTTTTTTTTATAGAATAGAGAGTAAAGTGAAGATTCAGATACTCGAACTACCAGAACACTCGTGGAGTGCGTGGAAAGGGCAGGGGCGGACTCTCTTCCGGATACAACTACAAAGGCAAAGCAGGAGAACAGCTCCAGGTTATTTTTTAAATATTTATTCTGGAAAACATGAGGATTAAAAATTCCTAGACTTCTTCAAATGATCAATTGGATCATGCATGTGTAGTGGTTTGTTAGGTGGATTTATGAAAGTTTAACGAGGAGTTTTAATTTACGAATTGATAATGAGATTTTGAAGCAGAATAGAATAGGACACGAAGAGAATGGGTTTTAAAGACTTTAATTTGGAATGAGAATTTTTTTTATGAATTTTACAAATTTTCAGGAACTTCGTGGACCTCGTCGTCGCCAGCAAATCGACGATGAGAGCGAAGAGGCAGGGCAACCGATTAGTGGAGGCGCCGAGAGAGGCAGAGGAGGAAGACATCAGCAGGGACAGTATGAGGTCGGATTTTATGAAATTATAAATCAAAATAGAAAAATTACAATTATTTGAAGAAAAACTCTTTTCTACGCTAAAATTTTACGATCATGCATGATTTGGTTTATTCGAAAAATTGCACGTTTTATAAGTTACACACAACTTACTCTTTCAGAAAAGGTGTAATTTTTCGAACAAACCCATAGTTTCGCTATTTTTATTGGATTCTGATTTACAGAAGCGACAACGAGGCGCAGGCAAGTATCAGAGAGGCCGAGGACCAAGGAATGAAGAAGGCAGCAGAGGAAATGGAAATGCTGAGGATGAGACCAGAAATGATACTGGCATCAGGTACAATAATTTCTTCGTTGAATTGAAAAGAGTTGGCTATTTACAGGAAAGACGTAGATCGCCTGAAGAGTCCCGTAGCCTCGTCGGAAGGCCACGAAGAATGGGAAACTGCCAGCGAGAGCAGTGGAAGGGGAAAGAGAGAAGAAGCGAACGAGAGGTGGGAGTTTGAATTAAATAAAATCCGCACTTGTGATCACAATCCACACCAATTTGCAATTCAAACCTAATTTCTGATCAATGTTTTGAGCAGAACCTGGGTGTATAGATCACAAAATCTAAATGTATAGGTTGAATTCTTCCAGATCTCTCCAGAAATCATCCTCCCGCTCTTCCGTGCCGCCTCAAGGTAGCAATGCACGCACTAACGCAGGATCTAACCAGTATCAAAACAAGGTTTGAATTTTGCGAATGGAACTTTCGAAAGTGAGGTAATTCAGATGCAAGACTCTCGAATCCGTTCAAAAAACGCCCAACCCGCCAGCCGTACGGTTAGTTTTTTTTGTTTGAAACGGTTACAAAATATATTTACATAATTTCAACGTATTGATTTATGACAATCTCAACCGAATTCATTCAAATTCCAAATTTAGCTAAATTTGCTAATTTTGTGAAAATGTTAGCATATTTTTCGCCTGAAGGAATTACAATGTTTCAGTCCCACTCGCCGTCCGCAAACAGCAGCAGCAGCAGCAGACAGATGAGCAGCGCACAAAGCAACAACAACAGACGACAGAACCCCTCGCAAATGGGGCCGAATGACAGAGACAGGAATGCTGACAGAGGACACAACAAGCTCCCACACTACAGAAAGGTTGGACCGTTTAGAAAGTTCCTAGTTTTTATTCAAATTTTGATTGCAAACTTTTTCTTCCCTATCACACTTTCAAATTGAGTGATATTTCCAAATAGTCATCACTTTTAAAAAATGATTTCCATGTTTGCAGAGTGACAGAGACGAGCTGGCGGGGTTGGATTTGAACTGTGTAGATGGGAGTGTTGTGGTCGTCGACTCGCAAATGCAGGAACTCGGCGGCAGTGACATCGATGATTTTGAGGAGGTTAGGAAATAGTATAGAATGAGACGAGTAAGGAATTGCAGGTGGTGAGCAAGAAAGTCAAAAGACAGCAGGAGAAGGAAAAAGCAGCTCGATTAGAAGCAGAAGAGAGGAGGAAACAGAAGGAAAAGGAACGAAGGGAGAAGATTGCCGCTGCAAAGGCTGCTAGGGCTAATGCTAAGAAAGGTGAGATTTTTAATGTCATACTTTTGACAATTATCTTTCAAATTTCATAGTTTCAAAATGACATTTTTCTTTCTTTTTCTGATATCTAGAGAATGTTACAGCATTGCAGTTTATACCATGAAAGAATAGCGTATAAGAATAGAAGTTAGAGTAACGGTTGAAGAACTCTACACTTTTGCATATCTTTTTTCATTCTGTAAGGTATCCAAGTTGCCTTTTTTGTTCAAAAACGAATACGATTTTATCAGATTCATTTTATTTGATTCTTTTGCAGATATGAAAAGGCCCGTTCCTCCATCTGAGAAGACGGTCAACGCGAGTGAGCTGTTCTACGAGGACACTCCGACAGACGCACCGGTGATAATGAACGAGATGGCGGAGATGAGTGCGCTGAGCGAGGACACGATTGCGGACTTCGGGAGAATGAAGGACATGATCACTGTGAAGACTGTCTGGACACGCAGCCATGTCGAGGAGATGGAGAAGGACACGGACAAGGAGTTCAATGAGGTGGGCAGACTTTCATAGCAACAATTGTTCAGCGTTTCTTCACTTAAATTTGCATTCATTTTACTTTTCTTATGCTATTGTCTATGGGAAACGTATACATTTTGTCTGAAAAATAATTTTCTTCAGTAATGTTCTACAACATTTGAGTTGAGTTTTCTCTGAAACAAAAATCCTGAACAAATCATTTTTCAGTCCCCAACAGTGATCCCCTCCCCAATCGCTCGTCCCACCCCTCGCTGCAAATCAGCGACAGATGCGGCTCTGCATCCCGAGGAATTAAAAGAGCGACTTGTCGAGCTGCCCGTGCCTCTGTCCAATTCTCAGCCTCTGCAGCACACCGACAACAAATACGACTTCACCTTCGATCCGCATCTTCATGAGGTTGGTTGTTTTTTTCTAAAGCCAAATTTTTCAATGAATATCAAATAGCGAATATCTGAATGATATTTATCACTCAAAGTAGTAAGGAAATATTCAATTCAATTTTTTTATTCCTCATTTATGCACTTTTGCCTTTTAATTTTTGGAAGAATGAATATAGATTTTCTTTATTCAGGTTCAGCACCAGCGCGAAGTGGTTGTGGAGAAAGTGCACCACCAGCCGATTTCCTCTGTTCCCGTCTCTGCAACCGTGTCCGAAACGGGAAGCATCGATGATCAGAGACTCAAGGAGAAGCTCAACAAAGTCAAGGTAACGCTTTTTTGAGTTTTACTGAAATTATGTAAAGCTATAGAATATACAATATTTCTCATAATTTTACGATCAAAATTGAAATGATTTTCAAAAATTCATTGATTTTTAGGATCTGTGGCCGGGCGAACACGAGAAGGAGAATCCGATCGTCTCTGCGAGCAGCGCGCTGCCTTCGAATGTGGCCAAAGTGAAGCCGCAGCCGCAGAGTGGCGATGTGAAGGAGGAAATGGGCAAGGGTACTGGAATAGGCATGGACAATGATGCGACTGGAGGAAGTTGCAACAGACAGGCCAATTTTCCCAGAAGTCCGGGTTAGTAAACTTTTTTTTATAGAAAAAAGCCTGATTGACATGATTTTTATGCTAATTTTCATACAATTCTACTGGCCTCAAAGCAGTTTTCATTGATAAGCAATTTACTGTCTATTATCTACGAGGAACTCTCTCCTCTGTCTATGGGTGAAAGTGATGGTGCGACTGCACGCAATATGCGCGTGAAAATAGTGAGAAATGGGAGAAAGTGAAAAAGAAAAGATCAGAATCAACGGGAAATCTTTTCAATACCCCTTTTCTCGCTAGAAAGAAAAGTTTTTTTCGTGATAATGGACAGCTTCTGAAAATTGAAAAACTCAAGCTAGAGAAACAATTGATTTTTCAGCTCCGTTCTCGAATATCGGTGGCGGCCTGGCGGTATTCCAGCCCTATCCACCTATTGCACTTGGAGGAGACATGTCCTCAAACATAGGTGCAGGCTACATGGGTCCTTTCGGTTCTTCAGCCCCCGTGCCTAGCTTCCCTCCAAATGCTGCGTCCCCACCTGTCAATACTTATCCTGGTAAGAGTATTCTATTTGGTTTATTTCAAATTTGTGCGAAGTTTTATATTTAAACAGCAAATCGAGACTCTGGTCATGTTCTTTCTCATACAGTTGTCCATTTTCTCTTTAAGGCACCAATCTAAATTACTTTAGGTCCTCCAATCGGCCGCCAACAGCAGCGCCCTCCTATTCAGCAGAATTTCGTCGAGCACAATAATCCTGTCTACGTTCCTAATCGTAAGAATTATTCTTTTTTTATTTCCTTTTATTTGATTGTTTCAGGCCCAAGTCAGACGAATCTGTGGACTCCGAATCAGCCCGGGCCGTTGGATGGGATGATAACTCAGTTCGGAGGGTCTCTCACTGGACAGCAACCTCCGAATCAGAACTCCATGCTCTTCCAAGCACCCATCAGGCAACAACAGGTTAGATAAGTTTTATATATTTCATAGAAGTGAGGTTTTTTCCTTAAGCCCGATTTAGAAATCAATTTTATTTACAGTGCCGTACAAAAGTTTTGAATAATTCATATTTTAAGTGCTTCATATTCTACGATTTCCTGAGACAATTTAAAAACAAAAAATAAGGACTTGAAGATGACATTGAATGTCAAGGTATCTTCAAAATTGTACCAAAGCTGGCTAGACAAAAATCCGAGAAAATTGTTATTTGAAATTTCATGAATTGTCCCACACTTTTCTGCGCTACTGTGTTCTTTGAAAATGAAGTTAAAATTTGTTTGAAAATGATAATTCAATTTCCAGAACCGCCAATTCGGCAACACGGTGGGCAACAATTCCCCGACAATCGGCACGGGCCTGAACAAGGGCAATGGGAATGGGAACTTCCTGTTCAACAACCACCCCTCGAACGAGGTCAATCTGCCTCCGCCCAATTTGGCTGTAGGCAGTCAAAGGGTCGCCGCCCCGCCACAATCGATGCATCCGTTGCAGGGTAAGAATTGAATTCGATGAATAGGAATCTCCGAATAAAATAATGATTGAGTATTGAAAAGGAAGGTGCAACAAGATTTTCAGTTCTACTCGAATACATCGCTGTTTTGACAAGTTTTATACTAAATCAGAAAATGTGGCAAAAGCAAAATATGTTTTTTTTAGCCCCGCCTCCAGTCTCTTTCGCTCCGATGGGCGGCCCTCTCTCCGGATCCTCGTTCAACCAACTCGGCTCAGGGCCCATGAATGTCAACCAACCGCCGCCCTCCTTCAATCAGCCTCCTCCAAATATTAGGTATGCTTCTTATTGTGTGAAATAGTTTTGAGATCGATAGCGGTTACTTGGGAAATTGAATTTGGTAAAACTTTCTCTCACATACACAAATACGAAGCTTTTCTCGATCTCGATCTCGATTTTGATCAATTTCAAAAATCCTCCTCAGCCTTATTTTTCAGATTCCCTCAACCCCCTCCCCAGGCTGACCCGCAGTGGGGCGCTCCAATCGCCCCGCCCAACAAACAGCCGCAGCAGTCCATTATGGGATTCAATTTCCCTGGATGTGAGTCCTTTTTTTCTTTTTTATTTATTTATTTCCTAAAAATGATCAACTTTTCCGTAACACATGGAAATTGTTCTAGTTTCTTTACAATTTTCAGTGAATGCTATCCATTTTTTCAAATTTATTCTTCAGCTCTGCCGCCTCAGCCCTCGGGTCCATCAGCCCGTTTTCCGACCGCTGACGTGTGGTCGTCCTCGCCCTCCTTCAACGCCCCTGCGCCCAACAATGGATTCGGCGGTGTCAACGGAGGCGGACCGTTGCAGCAGGGGGGACCCTTCTTTCAGCAGCAGCAGCAGCAGCAGCAACAGAGGGGTGCCAATATGTTTGTGGTAAGCAGTTTCCTCCTTTTCATTCGAATTTTCGAAGCTGCAAACCAATGTCAAAATGAAATGCAAAATTTGTTTGCTTGTACTTCGAGTAGAATTCTATGAAATATTTACCGTAAAACCTCGAATTGTGAAGCCCCTCTCAATATTAGTCCCCTTTAAAAAATAAGCGATGTCTGAGCATGCTAGGTCAAAAGTCGCATTATACTTTCACATTTAGCCTAAGTGCGCATAAATATCTTATTTTACCACTAAATTGAAACATTTGAGCCAAAAATGATCAATTTTTCTATTTTTTCTGAAAATATTTGGGTTGAGAAATAATAACCCTTCCTCTTCATTTGAAGCCCCCTTCTAAGAGGGGTATTGAAATTAGAAGTTCCCAGGCTTTAATTAGAGGCTTTACGGTATAAATGATCGTGAATTAGAAGTTTTGAGAAAATTATTCGAGCTCTGAAATCTTTTAAATGTATCCAGTTCATTGAAATACTAGCGAAATAAACAAATGGAACAGAGATAAAACCAAAGAATACACTTTATGATATTCACATTTGTTTAAATTCATTAATAATGAAGCAACTTCTTTACAGCCCCCGAAAATGCAGTCGGTCGGCAATATGAAGCGTCCGCCTTCGAATGCGAATTCGACTGCCAGCGAGAGATGAACTATTCACAAGTCAATTGACTCTGCACGGCAAAGTGGATCATTCAACTCATAGTTTCGCTCTGCGTCTCTGCAGCGAATCACGCATCCATTCATCATTATTCGTATTCTTATTCGTTATTTATTTTCTATTGGATCTACTTATCCGATTTGATTTTCTACTCTTTTCCCCTTCTCATTTTCAATTTTTGTGTTCATTTGGTGTGTTGCTTTTTTAATGCGCGCAGTATTTTATCATCCTTCTCCATTCAATTTTCTCCAATCTTTGTGCGAGCTAATTTATTTATGAAGCAAGCGCTCCATTCTATGTTCATTTTCATCAAAATTGTCTGCTTTGCATAGTCGATTTTCTTTATATTTTACCGATTTTTTATCTGAATTTTGATCGTGTCGTTTTCAACCCGACTCTCGTCTCATTTTGGTTGCAAATACTTTTCCCCAAGAATGAGCATAGTTCTCTCAAAATTTGGTATTTTTCTTCTGAAGCGGACAAAAAAGTGAGAAAAATAGCGTTTGGGAGAATTGCACTAATTCGTGTTAGGAAAGTACTTGCATCCTCCCATTTTTCGATCATTCATTAGATCATTTTCTCCTGCGATCCATTTACTCGAATATTCACATTGAAAGTTTCCTTTTTCAGAAAATATTCTTTTTCCAAATATGACATTTTTGAGGAAATTGAGAAAACCTGATAAATTAGGATTTCTAATTTCCTTCTCAAATTCAACATCTTCTTTCTATATGTCTGATTTTATTACTCAAGTTTTTCTTCTTTGAGATAAAAATCATAAAAAGGCAAAAATTTTATTTCTCACTCCGTAATTTTCTCTTCTCGACCGAAATCTCGTGTATTTTAAAGTGAAATTGGCATTTTAGTCGAAGATAATTGTAATTTATTTATTTGTTCTTTATCTTTTGACTGAAATGCATCAATTACTCATTGCCACCATTCTTATAAAATGGTAGGGTGTAGGTCTTCGACTCCATTTTCAGCAATACTCGCTCCTTCATTTGAATTTAAATTTTGGGATAATTTTGTCCAAAGTTGATCGAATTTATCATATGGATGAAATTTTCTTAAAATCCACAAACTTGGTAAATGTATGTGCTCTATAAATATTCCTTTCCTCTACGTTTTATCATTTTATACCGTAATTCTTATTTTATCTCATTTGTCCTCTCGTTTTTCATTTCCATTTTCACCGCAACTATTCTAATTTAATTGTGCACCAATTTTTGTGAGTGTCGATGTGGTTTCCTTCATTTTTGCCTGTTTTCGTCGCGTATTTATACCCTACTTTTCTCGTTCGGTCATTTCGTTTTATCATGTAGAAAGAATAAATTGTCCAATCATCAACTTTTCTAACAATTTACGAATTTTTGGTTATGCATAGCCTAATCAAATGTGTACTTATCTTCATTTTATCTCTTAAAGTTATACAATAATTCGTTATTCGGTATATACAGATAAGTTAGTTCTGCACTGCAGATACCTAAAGAGAAGTTCTCTAAACATGAGATTACTAGCAGAGAATACATTTTAGAAAGATCGAATTTGAGATTGCAAAAGAATGAATTTGATATAGTAATCATTAAGAATTTGGAATGATTCAATGATATTGGCAGATCAGAATTCAAACAAAGTTTCAGCACAATTTACAACTTTTTCCGCAGAACTTCAACTTCTGCCTAGTCGTATAGAGGGTTGAATCGCAGAAGCCTTCCTTTGCCCATTCTAAAATGTTAATAAACTTTAGTATTTTCCAAATTTAAATTCTCACCTGCACAATCACCTCTCCGATCGCGACAATCCAATAATTCATTTTTGGACTGAAATTCAAAAATATGTCTAGTTTTGTTTTGATCCCTTGCCAAATCGGTCAAATGACATCGCGCGCAGGTTTTCGCACAGGATTTCGTCATAAACTCCAAATAGCCTCTTCTGTTGCATAAGTGAACAAAACAACCGCTTAATTCATCCGTGCAATTGATGTGTGGGGTCAAAATACCTGAGATTTAAACTTTTTTTAGAACTTATTTAGAACAATACTTACAGCACATTCCATTGAAACAGGTGTGACCTTCAGGGCATTTACCTAGAGAACGCAAATGAATTTTTCAATGCGAAAACAAAGATTCGATATGCGTTTTCTATGAAATTTTTAAGCAAGACAAGCACGTTGCAAAAAAATTTCATGAAAAACGGATCGATCAGTGTAACCAAAGATATGAATTTCTGAAGACGACAATCCGACAACCCATTTTTGCGAGCGAATTTTCGTCAAGCGAAAAGCGTGCCTTGCAAAAATGTTCCCTAATGTAACATCTAATAATGGAAAAAGAAAAAAAGGTAAAATTATAGCCTTCGAAATTTTCTAGATTTGTTGAAGAAAGTGACGAAAAATCGCTCTTTGACTTTGTCCTCGCAAAGTGGGTGAGCTCGCGCTCTCTGCACTTACCGCTAATACATTCTAAAATTGAATAAGTTTAAAGAATGTAATCTAAAGAAGAAAACCTCCGATAGGTTCCCCAACAGGACAAGTTCCAGCTTCAACTTTATTATCAGTCTCCTTGCCCTGTTCTGATTCCTCTTCTTTGTCCTCCTTTTCATTCTCTTCTCCTTCGACTTCCTCCTCAGCTTCGCCTGTTGACGGTTCTTCTGTTGTTGTTGTCGTTGTTCTGAAAATATGAAAATTTTTATAAAATTATGGAAAACGACGTAATCATCAAAATTCTAACACATTTTCTAAAAAATATTACGATTTGGATTTTTAGCCATTCCTCCACCTAAAACTTTCGCCTTAGCGGGTGGTAGAGGCTCAATAGGGGTTCTTCTTGCACTATTTCGGTATGAGTTGCAGAGTTGAACGAAAGCGAAAATTTTGAAAAGCCGAAAGTGTTTTTGACTTTTGAAAAAAATCCGAAACCGAAATCGAAACTTTCGTCCAGCCCTTATGAGTTGGCGAGGAATCCAAATTGTCTAAAAATATCAACCTCGGCATAGCTGTAGTGATTCGCTTCTTGGTGCTCTGTTTTCTCTTCTTCGTCGTGCCCATTGAGGTCTGCGGTAGTACTGTCTTTATAGTGCTTGAAATCGGCCATTCAATTTCGTCAACTATCTAAAGATTCGATAATTTCAGGTTTTTTTCTCCGAAAATTACCTCATTATTTTCATCTTCTTCCGTTGTACTCGCTATTTCTTCCATTGTCGATGTTTCGATTTCATCACTCTGAGTTTTTAGATACAGCAATTCTCGAAAAGACAAAAATGTTACCTCTTCACTATTCTCGCTAATAATAGTAGCCTTCTTTCTTGGTTTCATCGTGGTTCCCTTCGTGGTTAAAGTGGTTCGTTTCTCTGTTGTCTCTTCCGTTTCTTCAGATTCAGCTTCAGGAATTGTCGTCGTTGTTTGGAAAGGAGTTGTTGATGGAAGCCGAGTGAATGTTTTGGCTGACATTCGGGTGGCTAAAATATTTTCTTTTTCATTTTCATTTTCTTGATGAAGATCCAACTTTTCTTCCTGTTCGATTTCCTCGAAGATGCATTGACTGGAGAAGACGTCGATAACTTTGAGAGTGACGATTTTGTCGTTCCATTGACATGGGCTTTTTCTAGAAATTGGCGATATTTTGAAGTAAAGTTAAATTATTGATGAAGATCAACTCTTTTCAAGGAATACTAATTTGGGTATATTTTTGATCTTCCAAAACTATTAAAAATAAGTAAATGATGAAGATAAACCCTTTAAAGATATACTTTTTGATCTGTTGATATTCTGTTGAAATTCATAAAATGAGGTTCAAAACTAACTGCAGCAGAGTCCATTTTCGCAATAGAACCCACTAGGACAGGTGCTCTCGATGCATTCCCCGATGGCGTTCTTCCCACTGCTACACTTGCCGAACTCCTCCTTCTCCTCGATTTCCAAGGACACGCTCGAGGCGGTGGTCGTCTTCACTCGGCAGCAGTACGAATTTATGCATTCCGATCCCGAAGGACACAGTCCGGCCAAGCAGGCTGGAAGTAATGACATTATTTAAGATTTAGCACAAATAAAAGGATAGCATATGCTGCCAATAGAAGTTGATTTTCGTGACAAAACTAATCAAATAGAATTTTGTAACTCGATTTTTGTATTATTATTATTTGTGCTAAAAAATGAAAATATTGGGAGTGCAAAAATTACGATATGTTCGACCTCCGATTGAGAGCCGTCTGCCTGGACACGCATCAAAGAATCTGGCTGCTGATGATGAAGAAATATAGGCTAGAAGTATGGTGATGAATAGAGTGAAGTTGACTAGGTTTTGACGATTACTGCTCAAAAGCAGTCGGGCCATTCCAATACCTTTTGATAATTGAAAAAAAACAGACTCAAATTTGGCTTTCTGAATATCTGAAAAAAAAAATAATAATTTGATTATAAATTTTTGGTAAAAGAAAATGGTTTTTAGAAAGCTCTAGATCGGAAATTCAAAGGCATGGAGCTAAAAATAGCATGAATCCTCTCGGAATAGATCCAAACTAAACAGAATAGAACAAGCGATATTGAGAATGTATAGCGATGATCTGTGTGTTTTATGCAACGGTCAGATAGATATGCTAATAGAGTTGAACCGATCAAATTCAGACATAGAGGCCTATCCAAATAAGACAAAGCATGGTAAAGCATGAAAAACATAATGCACTGTAGAAATGGGGGAAAGGAAAAGACGAGTACCTTCTATAGAATTCATCTAGTTTTGAATCTAAGAGAGCATAATAGGGAAGAAATGGTATATTGTGGTAAATTTTAGGCATTTTGGAGAATATTCATTAATCCTTCAGAAAAAAAAGTAAGTGAAAGAATAAGGAATCATGGAAACCCCTGGGATCAGTACATGCAACGGTAATTGTCGATTGTTGAAAATAGAAACTCCAAACAGAAATAAAGAGGGAAAGGCGATGAATTTGAGAGGGCCACTCAAAAGGTGAGAAGGAAAAAGGGAAGGAAAGAGATGAGCCAAGCAGATTTTCGAGGAGAAGAAAAAGTCCGACTCGAGGGATGGAAAAGGGCATGCGATACAATGAAATGCAGTGAATCTGAAGGATGAAATGCATCACGAAGTTGTAAGAGGAAAAGTACCTGAAGACTGAAATTCTTTTTGAAGAATTTTCATTCATAGATGGAAGAGACGTCTGAAGATTGTTTGATTTCATAGAGGGGACGAGGAGACTATTCAAAGCTCAAAGAAGTTGAAAATTTCAGCTTGAATTGGTAGTACTTTGTGCGAACGAAATGCTGCTATTTTAGTTTTTGTGCCATCGAAATTCATGCTGAATCGATTTTTTCTCAAAAAAACCTAAAATAATTTATTTTATATTTCACGGCGATAAAATTTGTCGGTCCACATTTGACAAAGAAATACCCATATGCAGGAGGGAGAAATCGGGAAAGCAACCATAATTCAAACGGGAAAAATGAAAATGAAAATAGGTAAGTGAAATAGGACAAGGATCGTGTGGAGAGTATGTCAGGTTATCCGAGTTAAAGATAAAATGGAAAGTTCCATCTCGCTGCAAAGAAAAATTATACAAACCAAATGAGAAAGGGTAAAAATAACCGAGTAAAAAAGGAAGGAAGAGCAAATTTTGCCTACGAGCTCATTAAAAAATTCATTTCTATCGGTGTAAAACTCATTATGAAAAGCAGGTAAAGGAAAAATTGTATCGTTGAGCAAGAAAATTTTAGTTAAAAAATAAACAATTAAATTGCGATTCAACAATGTGTTCACCCGAGGTTCAATTAAAAATAAATAAGAAAGGAATTTCACCGAATCATCCAGTCATTAGTTTCGGATTTAGCAGATAGTTTCGAGCAGTCGCTTGCGATAGTCGCTGTTCTGGAAGAGAGCCTTCACCAAGTGACGCACTTCGTTCGGAGTCAGGTACTGCGCCAGGGGACCCTTGCCGTCGCACCAACGATCAGAAATTGCCTGAAATTAAAAAAAAAAGGTTAGTTGAAATTTTCGGATAATTTAGCAAGGAAAAATGTGGGTAAATATAGGATAAAACTTCTAGAAAATTTTTTACCAAGTTCTTTCTCAGAGAAAGAGTATAGAAAATGTCAAAATAGTTTGTTCGCTATTTTTCCTCTTGAAAATTATACCTGGAGATTAGCCTGAAGACAGAAAATGATCTCCTTAGTTCTGAAGTACTCCCTCGGACACATCGAGTGAATGTGCGTGCGACCATTGATCTGCAAATTCTTACATCAATATAACCATGACTGAAAAATACTTCATTTCGCACTCAACGCAAGATCTAATAACGAAAGTTGAGTTGTTCTTTGTAAAATAAAAGAAAAATCGATCTTGTTGAATAAGAAAGATAAATATTCTTGAAAAAGTGAATTTTGGAATCAATTTTACCTCAAACAATCTGTCCATCTCCATGACGAGCGTCTGCACGGCGAGAGCAGCCACATCCGCATCGTAGGTGCGAATGTCTTCCATCGACATGAACAGAGCGTTGATGCTCTCTAACAGGTACGAGACGATCGTCCCAAGGGCCTTGCAATAGACAGACTCAGTCAGAACCTGAAGTAAGAAGAAATGAAAAGCTTTGTCCCTAGTTTTTTTTTGACATTATTGCATTAACTATTGTAGGCGCACGGCGAACAAATTATTCACATATACGATACTAACGCTTCCTCTCCTCCTCGCCGCTTTTTCTTTTCTCTCGTATCGCGCTCTGAGCACTGTTTCCACGCAAACTGGCGGCAACTCGCATGCTTTGCATGTGAACAATTTGTTCGCCGCGCGCCTACAATATATCAGTTCTCGATGAAAAACATATTAGAATATGTTAGAGTCTAGGCAATTCTGAAAGAAAAACATTTCTCATTTTATCGAATTTTCGAAGATAAAATTATAAACTTTAAAGGTATACCTCCTTCCAAACTTTTGCGATGGACTGGATCTGTGCAGTGCACTGCTTGAGAATCTTTCTGCATTGATCTGCTTTCTCGAGGTCTTCCAAACGATCGAACACTGCAAATTGAATTGCTAGAAATGAGCATCTGAAGAAAGATGCTTACTATCCTGAACAGAGAGAGCCAGGCTGAGCTGTCTTCTGGCCTGCGACAGGAAGGCATTCATGCAGTTGCCTGCATTCTCGCGCAAGGGCTCGATGAAATTCGCCAGCAGAGGACGAATTGCCTCGTACTGAAAAGAATTAATTTACTGGAAATCAAGAGTTAAGTAAATTTGGATTTTTTTATTTGAACAGTTTAGCCGAGATAAAAGGTTGTTAAAGAAAAGCAGACATTTTTAAAAGAACTCGAAAAAGAAGGGGAAAATTGTATTTTTTGTGATCCAATAACTTGCTTCGGAATTTCCTTTAAAATCTACCTTAGCCGGATCAGCCTTCTTTGCATCCCTGAGCACATCATGGGTGAGCAGCATTAGGCGATGACACAGATAGTAGCAGTTGTTGTAGAAAATCGCTGAAATTTTTTACTTTCTAGAAAAAAAAATGTTAAAAAATACCAGTCATTTGCGGCACAGTGGCGAGTGCTTCTTTGTGATGGCGAGGAGCCAGTAGAATGTACAGCTGGATGATGTTCGAGGCAGTCGTCACCAAACGGCCGAACAGAACCTGCAAATTTCTTATAAAGAAAAGGTTGATATTCCAATAAATTAGATAGTTCGGAAATGTTGCGACGTCGCAATTTGATAAGATAGCATATTAAAATAAGAGTCCTAATCAATCCTCTCCTACCCTTGCACTCTTTCGCCAAGTCGTGACATTTTCAAATGGTCATAAATTATGATGGGCAGAATTGGGTAGAAATTTATACTTCGATTCAATTTTTTTTCCAAAATCTCGTTCTGACTCATTTTGATTGTTTATCTAAGAAATCAATTGAAAAATGAACTTTTTTAAATTAAAATGCAAAAATTCGAACCTCATCAGTAGCGTTGATCGCTTCCTTCAGCGTTTCAGCCACCAAATTCACGAGATCCACAGTCGATTGGCTTTAAACATTTCATTTTTTCTTGAAAATACTAACTTTTTTTACCTGACAGTGCATTTCTGCAACTGAAAGAGCTTGGGAAAAGAAGAGTCATCGTTGGAGAAGGCTACATTAGGCGGGTACTGCTTGCTGAAGACGGTGCTGAACTCGAGAACTGTCTCCTCTTCTACCTCGCCAGAAGAACCGACCTGAACAACAGAAAACTCTAAGAAAATTATCATCATTAGAACAAAGTTGGAGTGATTATTCTACCCTAGTCTACTGATAGATATCTGCAGAAATTTTCATTTCTATTCAAAAATCTGGAGGTAGTTTCCATTTGCTTCAAAAAATATCAAAACTCATTTCTAGACTTGTAATTGACAGTTTATGAAATTCATTTTCGCAACAAAAATAAAAAATAATTAAACCTCCACGTGAGAATGTCTTACCTTGCACATCTCGATGTAGGGTTTCTGAATGAGCTGTTTGGCCGTGCCCAGGATGGACAGGCAGCGCCTGTCGATGAACAGAAGGGCGTGCTCGTCCGCGTACTTCGAAAACAGCTTCGTCGCCTCCGAGAAGAAATTGAATTCCTGCAAAATTGAAAATATTTTCGTTTCAAAAGAATGCTTACAATCATTTTGAGTCTGAATCTCTCAGCAGCGCTGATCGCATTCTGCAGAGCCGTGTCCACACTTTGGGTCTCGAAAGCGGTCGTCGGGACGAGCAGACGCTAAATTAAAATAATTTTGAAAAGTATCGAAGAAATCTGTGAACGAGTCTTATCCATCATTTTCAATTTTTAAACGTTTTTCGGCCTACTTCTATTTTCTAGAAAATAGTTTAATTTACAAAGGATCGAAAATAATCATCTTTTCCAACCTTAGTGATCATATCGAAGAGTCTGTCTTCGATTTCCTTGCCAAGCAGTCGAATCAAGTAAGTGCTCTCCACGTAGACGTTGTCCAGCGCACGCGATAAGTACATGAACAAGTTCTCCAGGTTGCTGAAACAAAACGCTTGAAAAGGAAAAATAAACGAACGATGGTAAACCTGAAAATAGCCTCGATGTTCATGGGCTTGTCAGACTTGGCATCAGATGCGCGGCACTGGAACAGGTACGAGTGATTCGTCGTGCTCTGTAAGATTCTTTATGAATTTTAGCAACTGGAGAAATATCCTATTGGAATAATCAAAGATGTTTTTTCTTATTATGAAAATGACGCAAAATTTGAAATTCTTTAAATTCTGAGCAGAATTTATTCCTAAGATATATTTTTTTAATTAAATAGAAAAACCTTACACTATTATCATCGATGGTGAGGACTTTGTGGTCGGCCTCGCGGCCGCAGCTGTCGATGATAGTCTCGCAGAAGTCCCTCAGAATGACTGTCGCCCACTTACTGATGCGAGGAGAGAGGCCTTCCAGAATGTGCAGCGCGGTCAGGTGCTCAAAATATAAGTATTTTATTCTTTGTTATCTTTGAAATCCGAATAATTTACAAAAAATAAAAAAAAAAAATATATATATATATATATGCAAATTTGAACGTTCATCGACTTTATCATTCAAATACTATTTCGTCGCTAAATTTGGTGAATTTTGTAGCAAACCAAAAATTCTGCATACCATAGTAGTGAGATCGGAATTCTCATTGAGAATTTGCATAAGCTTGAGTCCGCTCATGCTGGTCGGCACGGGGGGATACGACAGGAAGGACGAGAAGAAGCTCTTGTGCATGAACACGGAGTACGCGATCACGTCTGCAATCGCGTCCGACAGCAGGTGGCGCACTGAGCTCAGAGAGAAACGAGATCCATCGTCCTGGAATTTAAAAAAATCATAAGATACTTCTAAAGGTGTTTGATAAGAAATAAGCAATCACAAGTTATTAAAATGCTGACATTAACCTCTAGATTATGAAAATTACTTGAAGGTATTGAATTGCAAAGTTTTTTTTTCTTCTTTTAATTATAGTATTCTAACCGCGCCCAGCTGCTCGACAGTGTCTCTGGCCTGGATGAGTTTCTTGGCCAAGTCGACAGCTCCGAGGTCGTCGTTGTCGAGATGAATCTGGTTTGCATCGACGAGGGCTGACTCGATCTGCAGCAGACTCTCCATGTATTCTCTCTCCTCTTGCAGACGCGTCAGACGCGACACCAGTTCCGAATGCTCGCGACTTTTCTGGAAGGGATTAAATATGATCATCTCTCCCAGTTAGTTTAGTACCTTCTCAACGCTCCCAATCTCTCTGATCGCACGCTCCACTTCATCCAACTTCTTACCGACCTAAAAATTGGAAATAAAAATGTACCATGTTAATCAGAAATCCTTCAAACTATTGTAAGTAGTTGCGGATCCTTGAAAGTATTCAAGATTTTAAAAAGTTTGACGATTTTTGCGCAATCATCTCCCACAAAATTGTATGAGAAAAATGAGATAATGCCTCGTACATCGGAAGCGAGATTCTCGAGTTTCTTGATGCTCCAGAACTGCGCGTCCCCGTCGATCACGGAGCTCGGAATCGACTGCGCGTACTTTCTGTCCAGATCGCGAGTAATCAGATCCATTTCTGAAAAAATAAACAAAACGTTTTTAAATAAAATTTAAAAAATTTACCCCTCTTGATGTCGCTCTCCAACTGATCCAAATCGTCCATTTTGGTGAGCTCGAGCTATTCTGAAGAAGTACAATAACTCTGGAGAAGTTTCAAGCGGAAAATCGCGAAAAAATAAAAAGAAAATCGAAAATTTGTGAAGAGAAAAAAGAAACGTGATTTGCAGCCATTTTGCAAAAATTGAATCTCCCGCCTGCCAATTGAGCGGAAATATAATGTTCGTCAGCCTGACCGATAAAATTCAGCCAAATATGGGTGGTCGATTTCCGTCTGCCTGTTTCCTTCACCAATTTGCATTTCTATTTATTTACGAATTTAAACCGCTCAATTCAAACGTGCAAAATGTCGTCTGAATTGTCGAAGCGAGTCGGGGCCATGAAGCTGGAAGATGTGCCGCCTGAGGTGAGATTTAAAAAAAAATCTATTTTCGTCGATGGTTCGGAAAATTCATTCACTTTTGGAGCGAATAATGCTGATAAGAGGATGAAAAGAGTTAAACTTCGAGATATAATTTTTTGAATTTTAGGTTTCGAAAAGGCCGACTCTATCGGACAAGAAATACCAGACAGTCGATTTGTTAGTGAACTGGTTCAGGATCATCTCAAAGGATCATCAAGACGGAATCAGTGCAGAAAATTTTGAAGGCAGAACGGTCAGTTTCCATTTCCTTAAAATTTTTCCTGGAACAATCAAAGAAAGTTGTTTTTTTTAAGGAAAACATTATTTTCAGGTTGAAGTATATAAGGTCGAATTTTTCAAGGTCACAAAAACGAAACAAGGCGAAAAACGAATTCCGCTAAAAGGAAGGTTGTGAAAGATCATTATATTCATCCAGCTTTTTAATAATTTCAGAGATGAGTTGCGTAAACTCTTCTGGACGATGATTCGCGACTATCCTAGGGTGTTTGGCAACATCTTCTCGAACGTTTTCGATGACTTTTACACGGCCTACACAATGCGGATTTGGGATCTTCCGGAAGATAGACCAACCATCACACAGGTTTTGAGTCAAACTGAGGTAAGTTTTCTTTGACAATACTAAAAAATAGACATCTCAAGAAAAACACTGGCACCCCCGAGGCGGACAGATGCAGGTCCATAAATTTAGAACATTTGAGAAGTTTGCTAAAGAATTAAAAAGAAAGTTAATCCTAGGAATTTCCAATCTAAAATAAAACTCTCAGCGTCCATATTCACGACTGGAAGTAGATATCTCGTGGCAGAAACGCCTGTGGCTGCACCTGCCCGATCGCTTTGACACCAGACCGGAGCAGGCCAACGAAACGGCTCGATTCATCAAATTTCTTTATTCGCAGCGACTGCGATGCGCGCCTCTGCAAAACGATGTGGCTTGGAACGAATTCATCGGGCATTGGGAATACAGCAATAATGCAGCTATGCTCATTCCCCATGCACCTAGAGAACCCAAGGTAGTTTTTTTTAAACTATTTTATCTATTAGAAGCAGGCCAATATTTACGAAAATTTATTCTTTGGTAATTTGGATAATTCGTTACCCCATAGTTAAGGGTATAGAGAAAGGTGGGAGGAGATCTTTTCCTATGCTATTTCTTACATTGCTGTTACGAATTAACAAAGTAGCGAATTATCCGGATCGTTCTTTGCTCGTCTTTTGTTTTGCTCATTTTTAAAACTGAAAATCTCAATTTACTTTTGGGCCTGATTAATTATCTATTCAGATAGACATTCTGCCTGGTGTTCAAGCCTGGTTCGGAGTCCGAGCAGCCCTCAAGCAGCTGGACAACTTCGACCCTGTTCTCAACTATGGACGTAAGCGATTTATTCTTTGTCTCTTGAAATTTCAACCGTTTTAGTCGTGACGAATTTGTTCTACCAGGTCGACCTGGACCTGATTACCTTCTACGGGATTCTCCTACGACAGGTATCATTTGTTAACTTTTCATTTTTTCTGAATTTATATGTTTTTTTTTCAGGAGCATCCTGGCGATGAACGTTTTCGAGAAGAAACATTTCGGGCGATGCTTCAAGAACACCCAGACCTGGCCATGAATGAGAGACAACGGAGGAGGATGGATGAGACACTCGGTGATATCAAAATCAGGACAGAATACGCTCTCGTTTCAGATCGGTAGGTATCAAACTTTTCTAAATTTGATGGTGTTCGAAACTTTCAAACTAACATACCGATTTTACAAGTGAAAGCAATTTGTCCAATTGAATTTTAATTTTCAGACGAACAGGCAGATTCAATCGATGTGATCGACACGGGACGTATTTTCGACTCACTGATAGTCCGCCAGGCCGAATTTTTGTTCCAATTCCTCGCGAGGGAAATATCGACCTGTTCCGACTCTATCAGCAGCATGGAATTAGATTGCAGTAAGATTAATGAAATCGAATGAATAACGATTAATTCCAATGATAATTTGCAGATTTCCATATCTTCCTTGCGTCGAATTCTTAAGTGGAAGGAATGTAAGTGAAAGTGACTAAAATATTTATTTAGCGGTTCAAGCAAACTTGTAAATTTTCAAACCCGCTAGTGCTCGCATGAATGAAATGGTATACCTTTTCAAGAGAAGAAAGTAAGGTTATTTTCCTCTTTCGAAAAAAAACGTTATCTCGGTTATGCGGGCACTCGCGGATTTGAAAAGTTGCAAGTCTGGGCTCAAATATATTTTTTCGAGAAATTCGAAATAACGAAACTTGAATGTCATCAATTCAGCCAAATTAATCAACAGATTTTATATTCTAATTTAAGATTTTACGGAAAGGAAATTTTTATCAATTTAGTGAGTTATTCATTTCAGAAAATAGCAGTACCACTCGAATTGATAATGGTCCATGAAAAGCCGCAGCGATACATCAAGTTCCTGGGGTATACGGAGCGGAGAAACCTTGTTGAGGTAAAATTGGTGACTATTTCTATCCTTCTAAAAAGAAATATTTCAGGGAGCGACTCTCAATCCGACCAAACATGTAAATCGAATAATGAAATTCCTCGAGCGATTGGAATTGCACCAGGAGAATGATCCTTTCCTCAAACAATTCGATGTAAGTCAGTTTCAGTGCCATTTGTCTCTCAGAATATTGGAAAAAAAACTACTTTTCTTGTATATTGTAACAGAAATTTCGACTAAATCGACAAGAACAAATAGTATGTAAAGTGAGAGCATGCTTCCTTATTCTTCTAATTAAACGCACTATTTCGGCACATTGTGCCATTGCGTTAAACCCAAATCGTCTTATGACATTTCATATTCTTCATATCAAGATTTTCAGATGGGCATTAAGCATAAAATGATTGAGTGCCAAGGAAAAGTTCTCGAAGCCCCACTGTTGCTCGATCACGAAGAAAAACCCGTGGAAATGACTGAGCAGAAAGAAATTTCGAATGCGATTCTCAGCGGTAGCATTTTGCTTTTATTCAAAATTTACTCTATTAATTTCAGTCCCGGTTCAAGAAGAAATCGGTTTTGCCCTGATTCCGATTCTCGACCCAGAAAGTGGTGTGACGTCAGTAACGGAGGACAATTTGAGGTTCGTTATTGATCTTTTCTTGCTAAGATTAACAGTGAATTAATTTCAGCGTTTTTTACAAGCAACTTCTTAAAATCTGCCGTGAAAGAGGGATAAATGTTGGTGATGAAAATCGGTTCCTTTGGGTAGGCCAAATGCTTAAGAATTAGAATGAATTGTCCTCCTGTATTTATAGATTTTTTAAAAATATTTAATTTATTCCCCCTACCCTAATAATATCCGTTTGTAAATACAGACAATCGAATTATTCAAATGACTTCAGTATTGCGAGGGCTGCTTATCGATGCGAGAATTCTACCAGCATCGGCGGGATATTCCTGCAAATATTCGTTACATCGAAGATGTCTATCAGGTAGCTCTCGATCAGTTCGACAAGCACCCAACAGCCAAAATCCTTTTCTACGTCGTCTTCCACGAACGCAATTTCGGCAAATACGGTAAGTTTTATGATTTCGAACAGACGAAAATTTTCAAACTCGTATGAACGAGATAGCGTGTCTTATCGAGAGAGGACAAGAGCATGATTTCTTTAGGTCTCTCGAAAATATATACTATTTCGTTCGTTCGGGAACCCGTGGGTTTAAAAATTTGCGAGTCTAACTTCGAACCAGAAAATTCAATAAAATTTCAGGCGAGTTGAAATATTTCTTGGACAGGAAAGGTCACCCGAACCAGGTTATCAATGCGAACACCCTCACAAAGATTCTCGCTCAAAAGTAATATCTTTAGAGAGGCGATTTGGAATAAGATGAAAATTTCAGCGTTCTGTCACCTCTCTACAACATCTCTCTGAAGATCAACGGAAAATGTGGGGGCGAAAACCAGATTCCAGCTGGGTGAGTCTTTCTCAGATTTCAAATGATCGAGGATATGATAGAAAGCAAGAAATAAACAAGAAATACTATACCTCTTCGAAAGGTTGCACCTATTCTGAATGGACGACAATGGAGATACCATTATCAAAATGTGCAACCGTGTAACCTTTAGAAGAGTTAAGAAATACATTCTGTAACTTGGAGAAATTGTTTGCAGCTGTTATCTAAATAAGTTCTTTTTTTATCTTTCAGATATTTGGCGACGGTGGATTCTGAATTGGAAAAGTCGCTGAGCTTCGAGCCCCTAACCATGTTCATTGGTATCGACGTCACTCATCCGACCAATCAGAACGACAAGTACAAGAGAGATAAGAACGAAGGTCCGAATCGGCGACAGCCGCCCCCGATGTCGATCGCGTCTATGGTCGGATCGTTCAATGCTTCGGGAACACTGTATGTTTATTCTTTTCCGCTCTATCATGTTCATTGGCGAAGAAAGGAACAAGCGCAGTACAAAGACAACGCATACAAGTATTCTATATGGGTGGGGAATGACACTATCGTATCGATTTCTCAACAGATTTCGAAGATTAGTCACTTCGTGCACTTCTCTTTCTTTGTTCACGATCTTGAATAATTCGGTCATTTTCCAAACATTGACGCACTACTAATTTCCTTCGTTAATGAACATGATAATGTGTTTTTTCAATATTTTCTCTTCTATGAACTTACTGATTTTGTCTTTTGAAAAATTTTCCTCAATTTGGAAAGTTCATAAATATTGAAGGTGAGAATATATTGACTAAAAATCCATGAAATTTTCAAGAAACCTAAATTAAGATAAAAACCAGATTTAATTTGAACAATTTTATGGTTTTAGATATGCAAATGAGATCCTGGCTCAGCTGAAGGCGAAGGAAACGATAGAACTGTTCGACGGTCAGCAGTTTCCCAGACTCATCAACAAGTTTGTCGATGTAAGCAAAATACTAAAAAAATGATTATTTATTCTCGAAAAGTCATTTGACTTTTAAATTATCTTCTATTTTAGTTCATTCTGAATTCAGGTGAATGGCACATTGCCCGAACGAGTGATCATCTACAGAGACGGAGTCAGCGATTCGGAGATGATCAACACGGCCTCGCTCGAATTGACGACGATCAAGTAACATTTTCAATTATTTGATGCAGCTTCCGATGAAATTAGGAATTTATGGTTCAAGTAATGTTTGCTATGGAGAAAAGTCGGTAGTTTTTGCAAGCCCATAGCCTCATGTCCTTTAACAGAAGCCATTTGATCAAACTTTAGTTCGTTATTTTCAGACGAGAATGGGCGAATGTGCTGAGAGGTCTGAACCAGAATTTGGACGTGAAATACATGCCTAAATTCACCTACATCGTCGTGCAGAAGCGACATCTCACGAGGTTCTACAAGCCTGGCATCGACACCAAAGAGAATGGAGAAAAGTGAGTTTTAATTTACGACTTTTTACAGCCTGTACGAATGGCAATCTGGATATATCGGAGCGTCGATATTTCTTGCAAACGTCGAAGATATCCAAGAAAAGTCGATACTTCGACACTCCGATATTTCCAAATTGCCTGTACGAATTACGAATGGAAGCATTTTGAAACATTATAATTCCGAATTAAAAAAAATTTATTTTTGTCGGGAATCTGGCGAAAATTGTATTCATGAATTTGATAAGATTTTCACTATTTCAGAGTAACGACCTACACGAATGTCCCACCCGGCACTTTGGTGGACAAGGGTCCTGTCAACCCGAGTCGGTTCGACTTCTTCCTTACTTCGCACTACGGAGCTTTGGTAAGTGATATTTCTAAAAAAGAAAAATAAGGAATGAATTCAGGGCACAAGCCGGCCCGCTCACTATACAGTTGTCTACGATGAATCTGACATTCCTCCGGATGATATTTATGTAAGGGAATATTGTATTGAAGATGTTGAATGGAAGAGTTTCAGGCAATTACATATCAGCTCTGTTTCTTGTACATGCGCTGCCGTAAACCTGTCTCGATTCCAGCCCCAGTCTACTACGCACACATCGTCTGTGAAAAGGCTAAGGAAGTCTACAAATCTGTCACCAGGTAAATAATTTCAGTTTCTCAGAAAGCCCAAATTGATTATTTTGCACGATTATATTAACATTTCGTATACCAACTAAAATAAGGTCTGACAAGCTCATATGTTTTTCAACGCTATTTCGCAGAAAAGTTTATGAACTTTCCAAGATGTTCAAATTACACAAATGAAAGCTTTGATCGAAACTGTTGGCAGGTGTAAAAAAAATTGACTTCTACATTCATGCGCCTGCCCTGTGCATGCACAATTTTCCCTTCACACCTGCACCTGCCTTGCAGATGTCAAGTCTGCAAGTACCTACCAACAGTCCTAGCGGTCTGGCCTTGATGAAAAATAATTCTGCAAATGATCCAATTCCTGTAAATAACTGCGCTCAATAGGATTCATGATTTTTCAAAACTGCATTATTTTAGGACTGACGAATTTGCAAGACTATTGGCCGAGCGTGGAATGGACGGAGTGAAGGACTACATCGAAAGAGAGCTCAAGGCTGGTGAGAATTATCCAGGCATGCATTTTCTCTGAGTCTTTCTTAAATCATTCAAACCAATTCTCACTCTCGTCTCCTCTTTTCAAAGAAATACTAAATGCAGTAGGAGTACTCTTGTTATTCCGCGAATCGAGCCTCGTGCAAATGCGATCACGCAACAACCGAAAGGAAAAAATCACATTGATTAGTCGCTGCTCTGTATCGAGTTTTTCTCATTCTTCGCATTTTCTGTTACTTTAGCAAGTTGATGAATAAAAACAACGCAATTTACTTATTTTGCCCGCAGTCATTTATGCCTTTGTTTCCATCGATTTTGAAAAGGGGACGTATGCGATTCTAAGTCTCGATTTTACAGGTCAGTAATATTTAGGAACAGGGTAGAAAGTCCTTTCATTGTACATTTTCCATTTGTTTATCTCATTAACTTTCTCTGTTGTAGTCTATACGGTTACTTACTTATTCCGCGTAGATTTTATGTAATCCAACACCTAAGGTCAATTAGCCGGTTAACTCCTAATAATTTATAGCGCATATTTGAAGCTAGTCAATCTTTCTTCCACTGTGATTCTTTTAAATTGCTTTATTCTGAATTTATTTATTGTTTTTCAAAACGAATAAATGTTTATATTTGGCTAATATTTCATAAATAATACTTTATAAATTGAATATTGTCATGGTTAAGTGCCATCAGATATCGAAATACCGTAATCTTTCGAGTATCTTTGTCATATTGAAAATATTATAACTTCATCTTTGCATGCTATTCTAATGTTGCGACATTTTGGATGCCCTTTATAATGAATCAGGCTCATAATTAATGACCTATGATTTTTATTTTACACATTATTTTTCCTTCAAAAGTTCAAATTGACACATTCCGGCTCGAATTCCATGTCGCTATTTTCAAAAAGTCGATTTTACCTTTTGAATAAAATTTCACAATTTCCCTATTCTTCACGTTTTTTCACGAGAATGTGTAAAATTCCTTCCTCCATTGCCTCATCCAATATCATTTTCTCTTCGATTTGGATCAAACAGTTGTATTCATTTTCTTTCGTTTTTAAAATTTTACCGCGAAATTTATAGATCATTTTCATTGGAATGCCAATTTGGAGAAGTATTTGTATCGTAGTATCGTTGCATGCGAAATAGTTTAGGATTTATTAGGGAAAAGATTTGAAAATGGCTAGGGAATTAATGTGTGCTAGTGAGTAGACTAAGTATGTGAAGTTAGACAGGCGCGTGGTGGTTGGCGATAGTAGACCTCAAACTTGGGTTATTAAACAATGGAAAATCCATAAACCAAATTATAGAAATAAAATCGTGATTTTGTGAAAGACAGGCTGAGGGATCTAGAAGATTCTCAGTCACCGCTTGCGAGAAAGGGCGGAAAGGCAAGAGCATTACAGTTTAGAGAAAATTGAATGAAAACATCTCTTGTCTTGAGGAAATAGGGAATATTGATCGATATAGGACATCATGCAAGTTTAAATGGAAGATCGCTATTTGCGACAAGATTCTTTCTTTGCTATTCCGTATGCAATGATGCAACTATTGCAACTACTTTTCCAGGTTGTCATTTGAATTGCAACTTTGGCGATAATCGCTCGTATTTTTGTTTAGAAAAAATCAATCGATCTGACACGACTTTACGATTTATGCGGCTCAAGTCTAAACCTTCCCACCTGCATAAAGTCTGAAAGTCGACAAGCATGATTCATTTTTCTTTCATTTTGATCATCACAGATTAGCCTCTGATAACAATTGCTATTTGATGGAATAACGAGACTTATTTTTTCTCACACTTTCGTTCTACTTTCCTTCCCTCCCCTATCTCTAACAATAGGTCTCGTCATCTCGCCATATAAGTAATTGCCGCCAGGGATGTACGGAGTTCGAAAAAAAAAGTTTAACTTGAACTCCACTTCGAACTCTCAAACGAGTTGAGTTCGTACATCCCTAATTTCCGTCTTTGATCGACATTAAAGCATGATGGGTATTTGGGCAAATTTTTGAAAAGGATTCACGTAAAAATTGACGAAAAATGTTTAATGATCCGGCGAAAAGTTGAACAAACACATGCAGAAAAGCTGTGTGATCATTTATTTTCGGAAAGTGGTTGTGTCTTTTCATTTCCGATTTTTTTCGTCGAAAATTCGTCATAAATTGCTCATTTTTCATCTTTCAGATCGTGATTGTTGATTTCTCGATTGGAAGAGAATCAACACAGCCATCAGAAACGAACAAAATGGAGACCAAACCGTGGATTTCCATTATCTTCGGATTCCAGACCAGGGAGCTCAAGGACGAAACCATCGTTGTGTCAGCAATTCAGCCTTCTCTTTTAAAATCGTCAAAAATTAACCAATTTGAACAATTATTCAAACGACTTCTGATTTTCAACGCCAGTTCCGAAATTTTCAGGATTTAAAATTTGAATGTTTCTAGCGAATGCATCATCCATTTTCTTCTTTTCTGCCGATTTGAAAAGCGAATGAAAATGAAGATTGTTAATGTTCGAAACTGCGACTCCAAGTCTTACGAAAAATAAAACTTCTAATATTTCTGGGAAGAAATGAAAAGAATCCAAATTTCAGTCATTTTCTATTCGACGTGTTCCGACAGACGATCGTGCGTTCGGGCATTCCCCTGGAAGAGTACTATGCCTTCAGAGTTCACACCGATGAAGTCAACGAGGTTTTCCTCCATGTCTTCTAGAACGTCACAAATTCCCCTGTTCAGGTCCAAGGCAGAATGGAACGTTTCCAGGATTCAACCTACAAATTGCCTGTCGTCCTGATCATCGATGATCTGGGTTAGAACATAGGAGATTTTTCTGAAGCTATGCTAATTTTTCAGGTGACAACGTGTTCACAGCCGAATTCCAGGAAACCTACAAGAACAAGGCCTACATCTTCACGCTCAACGGCGCGGAGTTCAGACAGTTCTACAAATACAAGGACTACACTGAATTCACGTGAGTTTGAGAATCGAGTTGTTAGAGAGAAATTTTCCTAAAGTCCGAACAAATTATCTTGTCCAAAAATCAAACTGTTTTCAACTGCAAAAAGCAGGATGATAATTTGAGAAATGTTTGCTGTGCGATATTTTCTTACCTTTTGAAAATTCATAAATAAGTTGGGATCAAGTGACTTCTTTATAAAATTCGTAAAGCTGCAAGGATGCAGACTTGTAAGAGCCACATACCTACAAAATTCGAATAAGAATAGGGATAGGACATAATAGGAAAATATCTTGCTAGAAGATCTTCAAAGTATACTCATCATTTTGAGACCGAACATCCTCTACTTTCCCTACGCCTAAACCTTTGTATTGATACATTAAATTTCGCCGGTATGCAGCTTTTACAAATCTGCGACTCTGGATTTTACAAGAAAACGATAGAATAGGAAAAAATCTAGAAGTCGAACAAGTTTTGAAAGCTCGAAAGTTTATTCTCAACAAAAACAAGTCAAGGTATCTCTTGAGGGCAGCTATTTGCTAGAACTAGTGGAGGGCAACAAGTGCTGGAATCTGACAGGCAACTCATCGCCTTGGCTAACGTCCTCCCCGTCCTCCAGCATTTCCTCGAACTCCTTCATCGTCCTTCTCCTCTTCCGCATGGATTGCGGTCTCTTCTTCTCTTGTGTGGGAGGCAGCCCCTTCCTTCTCCGCGATTCGTTTGTCGCTCCTCGCTCCGTCGCGAACCACGCAAAGCCCGTCTTTTTCACCTAAAAAAACACAAAATTGGTCTCTTTGAAGAAATTATTTGTTAGTTTATGTTCAGGGTTGTGTGGAATCTGAATTTTGAGGAATCTTGGAATAGGAATTCAACAGAGCAATTTATGTCAAAACCTTCTTTAATTTTTGCGCTTTTTCCTGAAAAAAAAAGAAGTTAGAATTGCTTACCAAATCAGCCCTGATCCTGCGCAATCCCTGGAACGTGACCGTATGTTCTCCCATGAAGTCGAAAGTCCACGGCCCGGGCAGCGAAGTCGTGAAATTGATGCCTAAAAATGTTTGGATTGAAAATTCTTAAAATAGAAATTCCCAACCGTCTTGTTTCGCCATGTACCAGATGAGCTCGCGAGTGAAAGCCGCAAACTCTTTGGTGTCGGGTTTGTGACCGAACTGTAAATTTCAAAAATTAACTCTTAATTTTATTTGATTAAGAACAAGAATGATATAATTCGACTCCAATATCCTTTTCGAGAAATTTGTTCTTTTACCTGCTTGGTCATGTACTTGACGATCTGTTGCAGCGTGTTTTCAATGCCCTGTTCATCGCCCGCAGCAACCATTTCAGCCATCGATTTCTCGGGTCGATTTTTCTCGTCCTCTTCCGTTATTTTCTCCAAATGCGCGATCGTCCTCTCGGCTCTTTCGATCTGAAAATTCCATTTCAGTCTATTGGTTTTCGAATCAAAGATTTAGATAACTAGCTCTAAAATTTTGAAAAGAAGCGTAGAAATAACATGGAGAGTTTTGAGTTAGTTACATTCCAGACTTCGCTCTCAATGATCTTTACTTTTCTATATAAGTTTGCTTTCACAACCCTATTCTCGAAATTCTCAACCTGTTCCTCAATCTTCCTGTTCTCTTCCAGTTTCATCTCAGTTCTCGCTCTGTATCCACCCCCGTCCACAGCCATCGCCTGCAGTTTCTCTTCCGAAATTTTCCGTTCTTCCTCCAGTCGTCCAGGCAGCGAATCCGACAGAATTTGCAAGTGCTCTTCAGAGGCATTCTTCAGTCGTTCGGTTTTGATTCTGCAAAAGTTGTTTTTTTCTCTTGGGGAAGATTATGAAATAATCAAACTTGGAAAGGCAAATGGTAAATCTACTAGATAAAAATTTTGGCTACAAATATTTTTATTCAAAGTTCTATCTCATCACTTTTTCTTTTTTGGAGGCATGTACTCAATCGATGTTTTGAATGCCTACTTGAAAAATCCGGTGTGTGATCCGTAATCGAGTATCCTGAGCTTCATCTCCTGGATGTTCTGCTTAATGGTCTGCATGTTCGTGAGGGTGTTCTTGTCCGGTTGGCTGAGCAGAGCACTGTGGCTGAAGTAGGAGGGCGTCTGGTTGCACTGATCCTTCAATTCCACCAGATCCTTGACTCGGGATGGGGGAGCGGGAGCAGGATATAAAATGGGGACGTGGACAGGTCGTCTTTGGAACAGAACTTCCGAATTAGGCACTGAAAGGGACTTGATGGTGCGAATTTGCGGGGGAGGGTTTCGCTTTGGCTTTGGAGGCTCCTCGATTTGCGCAGGTGCAGCAGCCATGATTTTCTCGAGCACAGCATCCACGATCGCTTGAGTATCCTGGACTGGAGGAGCAGGGGGAACAAACTTGGGAGGAGGTTCGGGAGATTTGGGTCGAGAACGCTTCCTGGCAGCGGAAGAAGAGGGCAGAGTGCGGGGTGGCGAAGGCGAGTAGGTCGAACGCGGACGCATGTATCGCACTGGCAGCGTGTAGTTCGTTGCCGGCTTCAGACGAATCGGACGGACATTTCTGGGGCTGCAAGATAATCTTTCATTAAAAAAAGTTGATATATGATATATTATTTCTTCGGGGTGAATTCATACGGTTTAACGTCGATGTCAGAAAGTTACACTAAAAAATCGCTTGACGTTGACACGATGTCAAAATATGAAATCTTCCTCAATATGGCGTCTTTTACATAAGAAAATAGAATTTTTATGACCTTTCTCTCTCTCGAATTTACAACTTGTTCGAGAAACTGATTAAATTTTTCGAAAAGTACCTAGCCACATAGGAAGTAGAAGGAAGAGGGCTGGACGATTCGGTCAATTCGGACAGACGAATGAACTTGCTGCTGCTGCTGGGCGAATCATTCTCGAACGGGATCATTCTCTTCAACACAGGCGGCCCGTCATTTGCTAAAATGGTTGATCTTGTTCTTTCTTTCCGAACTCTACCATACCCTCTTCATTCTTCGAATCCTCCTGTTTGATTTGCAGCGCGAATTTCACGTCCTCCTCGTCTTCAACCTCTTCTTTGATCAAACGATCCATCACTCCAGCCATTTTCGACCTAAAAATCGAGCTTTGAAACCAAATAGATCGATAAATGAGAATCGTAAAATGTACCCGTTTTGAAACCAAGAGTTGAAGACGATTGAGTTGAAATGCCCCAAAGACTTCAACTGTTCGTCGTTTCCAGGTGATTTTGACGAACTGAAAGCACAAAAATTTATGAAAACTCTAAGAAAAACTGATAAAATTCAACAGAAAATAAATTTTGACTCGGTAAAGGAAATGGGCGTGGAGACTGCAAGGTGAATGCACATTAGTGCACTTTTGAGATCGCGAGGAGAGAGGGGATGAAGAAAAGAGAAAAGTGGCAACAGTATTATGAGATCGTGGAAAAATCGAATGCAAATCCTTCAAAATATCATTCATCTGAGAAAAAGTTACACAAATTTCTCGAAGAAAAAAAGTTCAACGATACAAATTGAAGAAAAAAAACTTGATTACGGTGCTCCTGATTGTCTTTGAAAAAGACTTTTGCAGAGGGGAACGGAACGCGTATTCATGAAAGGCATTAGGGAGATGTAGAGTACAAAAACGCAGAGCACACATTGTTAACCTCGCGATGGTACTCTTTCTCCCCCTCCCTTTGTAGAGGCTTTTTTTTTTCGAGGGGCAAGGCGAGTATTTGAGAAAAAAAGGAGCTAATTTTCAGTTCATGGTGCGAGGAATTTGCGAACATGGTCCGAGAGATCGACAAACAATTGGTTGAACGAGAGGTGCAGAACCGAAGACAACTGCCTCCTGCAATTCGTAGTGGATCTGCACAGACACAGATGAGGGGAGAGTCCCCCGTGAGAAGGAATGACGATCGGAGGATGGAGGACGATGAGTATGGACGTGGAAGGGAATCGTCGGTAGGTTTACCCCCATTTTTTAAAATGAATGTTTCATTTTTTATTCTTTTGGTCTTGTTGAGAATTTTACCCGTTTTTTATCGGCACTCATTGCTTTTAAAATAGCACACTTTAATAGCTTTGTCCTTGCCAAATTTCTACACATCATTTCGAACAATTTTAACATTCTCTTTCCCGCTAAGAATATTCTTTCCCAGTTCGATCGAGCAGCCCGTCATGCCTATGAGGACAGTCAGCGAGACGAGACCTATCGGAGAAGACTTTGGGAGGACGAGGAAAAGCAGAGACGGATGAGGGAAAATGCTGAAAGGGACAGGGAAATGGAGCGGAAGGCTAGACGGATGGAGGAGGAACGCAGATTCCGAATGGAAAGGGACATGGACGCAGACAGAGGGCACAGAGGCAGAGATTGGGAGAGGAGTGAAAGCAACTCGCCTATTCTGCCGCAAGTCAGTCAGGAACAGGACAGTGCCAGGGGTAGGAGTTCGTGAATTTTTATTCTGGATAAAAGTGTAGGAAAAGCGAAGAAATAAGAAAAAGAGTCGTCAGCAAATACAGCCGTCTGTGTATGACACTCGTATCAAAATACAGGAAGCCATAAAAATGCGTTAAATTTTTAGAAAAAGTGACCAAATGCGTCGAAGATTAACTTATTTTGCTCATTTTCCCCTTAAATACCAGTTTTGAAAATGACTATTTTGAACAGCGTATTTCGTGTTCTTCCAGAATCCCCTTCTTCGACGTTTGAAGACGATTCGCCGGATGTGAAAATCGTGAAGGCAGCTCTCGAACACTGCAAGGCAAATGGCAGTATCTCTAGCAAAGAGAATACTCTCGTAAGAAGATTTTGGACGGTTTCACTGAAATATCAATAATTCAGGCCACATTCTTCCACTCGCCTGTTCTGTTCAAGATCCTGAAGACTGGTCTGGGCAGCATTCAGAACGACGTCCTTCTGCTCGATTTGCTCTGCCAGCTCGTCAAAACCACAAATCCGGAAGCTGTCGACAAAGCAGAAGAAATCGTTATTGCCTGTCTTGAAGAAAAGTAGGGTATTTATGAAGAATTTTCTGAAAGTTAAAACGTTTCAATAGACATAGAAATTACATTTTCTAAGATCGCTCATCGAGATTGATAGATTTCTTGGCAAACGTTTTCTGTAAGAGTAGCAGAATTTATGGACGAGATAGTGTTGTTCGGGAAAAAGTTGGTATCCTTTATAGGAAGTCGAACAATCTAATTGCAATTTGCTAGCGTTTACTTTTCTTCGAAAATAGATTGTTCATTCTTCAATTCACTCGATTTCAGATTCCTCTTGAACATCATCTACGAGTACTGCGAGCCAGCCCTGCATTGCGAAAAGTACTGGACCGAGAATCTGTATTTCGTCTTCAAGTACTTGATGACCTTCTTCGACCACGTCACCTTCCTCTTCCCCAATACCAGCCCTGAATATGTGGTTAGTTTCAACCTGTCTTTAATTAAGAAGATCCATTTCTTGAGCAATATGAATACTTTGCTAACATAGATAAAAGTGTCAGGAAAGGTATTATGGCTTGTGAGGGAATATAATGCTATGGAGTGTGAGAAGGTAGATATTGCACACAATTTGCAGCTCTCCTTTTGTAGACTCAACCCCCGAGAAATAGTATTCGCTCTGAATAGACGGAAGAGATAACAAGGAAGAGGGAGAAGGGAAAAGTAAGGGGAAGGAGGGGCATGGTCCATGCGAAAGTGGATTGCAAGGAGTATGCAGCATTTACCTTCTCACATTCCACAATACTGCTTATCCATTACGATAATCAAATTTTTGGGTTAGGAAATATCGAACCCAAGTAATTGTTTTACAGTACGAAAATTGGAAAAGCTACCTGGATACTCTGAACAACGTGCCGGATGAGTTCTGGGACAGGTGCGACGCTCACGCTTACAATATACTCATCAGCATGTCTGTCGAAATCAACGTGAGTTTTTCAATCAAGTTTATCTTTCAAAGTTCAATTTCTAAATATTGAAATCTGAAGATTAGATTTCAAAGAAGATGCCAATAATTTTCACGACTTTTAGTGAACTCAATTTCTGTCGAAAACCTGATCAAATTTCGCAAGTTTGAGATTGTAAGATTATCCCAGTTTACCTTTTTCTGTAAAGTGGTACACGTGTACTTTTCTGGCAGATAGTATAAATTCATAGGCTATGTCACTTTAGAATGATCTATGACAAACTATAATTCCAAAATTACCTATTTATACATTCTCAAATGCCTAGTATTCTGATCATCATTGTTACTTTGACTGCAGCACTTTACGGGTTTCATCGAATTTTTCGAAAACCCTTTCCTAGGAGAAAATCGAGGAATGAAATGATCAAAAGTGTAAATTATAGTTTTTTGTATGGAATTTTAAAAAAGAGACAAGTTTCAGAGCCGTTACGAGAAGAAGTATCATGAGGCAGAAGCGGAAAGGGCCGAGGAATTCTTCCGAAGGCAGGAAAGCAGATCGACTGGTGGACGGTAGAGAGCAATTGAATATTCAAAAGATGGAGGTAATTTTTCAGCAGCCTGACTCCGCCGCCCCCTCCTCGCACCTATGAACGACCCAAAATCGACGTGAAGCCCCTGTGGATGGAATGCGAGTCCATCGAGCCGCCCTCCAGCTTCCGACAGCTCTCCGAGTTCCCCATCAAACGCGACATCTACAAACCAGGCGAGTAAAAGAAAAGTTGAGAAAGAAGAAGCGACTCTTTGAAAAGAAATTTCCAAAATTAAATGACAAAGAGGAAGTTTTATTTTTGAAATTTTCCATCCATTTCAAGACTTTTCTGATTATTATTCACATTTGATGAGGCATTAGAAACGCAGTATTTTACCACTTGAAATTTGTATTCTTTTAGAAAAGCCCTATATCCGTCGTGTGAAAGAGGACGGCATCTACGAGAATTCCGAGCATTATCTAGACATCCAATTCCGTCTGCTGCGTGAAGACATGATCAGTCCGCTCAGAGATGGATTGGCTCTTTACAAACACTACCGTAGGAAATCCTTCTTTCCAGAAGAAATAGTATCATTTTCAGGCTGCTACCGCAACAATCCGATGGAAAGAGGACGAGACAAGGATCCTTATGAGGTATAACGAGATAGAAAAGAGGGTTGGAAACCTCCCGTGCTATCAGATCATGCGCGGTTCATAGGGATCAGGCCAGCAGATAGATTTGATGTTACATCTTTGTTGTTGTTGTTGAAATAGAAATCCTCGAGTTTTATCGTTACTCGCGAGCGGCTGCGTGACGTTTCTCCCTGCTCTTTTGCGAAAGGTGCACTATCCCTTTATTACATCAGATTGCGGAATCTCGTATAAGAGAAAATAGGGTGGATGCGACGCAGCCACTCGCAAATGGCGATAAAACCTGCCGAGTGGCGCGAATCATACAGGCAAAGACCTCGTCAATTTGGGGAAGAGAGTATGTAAGAAGTTATTTTGAAGTACGGCTAAATGTTAGAAAGCATATTGAAATTTCTTGCTTATCTTCCTTCCTAATGAATGTTTTTTTTTCTGAATAACCTGTCTAAAAAGAACTAATGACGAAGAAACTTTGATTTGCAGGACTCAGCGATCTCTGACCTGTCACTGTTCAAGGTCGTCAAAGTCGAGGGCATTCAGGTCCGCCCCAATATCGGCATCGAGTTCAGATACGTTCATTTGGATGTAAGTATTCCCTGAGTCAAATGTGTTATCTGAAGGGAGAATTTGAGGACCAATCCGTGCAATCAGCCCTGGTCGGTCGCTATCTTCGTTTCGGTCAGATGGTGTGTCTGTCGGACGACGGATTCGTGGAGGACATGCACATCGGCACCATCGTCGAAAGGGACGATAACATTATGGTTTGCTTTCTTGAAATTCGAAGTTTTTGAGACATGATAAAAAATCTATTTTCTTTCGAAGTATTTTTCCTACTGCATCAACGATATGATTTTTCTTATCAAATCACATGTTCTTTTATTGAAATTATGCCATCAGTTTTTAGAAATCGTGCCGTCATATTTTGATTTTTATTTCTCGTATTTTTCTTTGAAGGTTCAACGACAAAATTATGCATGATTATTTTTGTGAAGCAAGGAAGAATTATATTTTGCAGGAACGTGATAAGTACATCGGGATTGCATTCATCGAGGATGACACTCTGAAGAAGGACAACCCCTATGTGATGGTCGAGCCCAACAGCTATCTTGAGGCATATCTGCACGTTCTCAAAGTTCTCAAGGTTAGTGTTTTTCCAGATAATTCACTTTGCTATGAGATTTTTAAGGAAACCAGCCGCTTCTCTCCAATTCCATTCGAGCGCTATCTCATTCACGGCAAGAAAGACGTCCGTCGTCCGCTCTACACGCGCATTCCAAATAACAACGAATTTGAGGAGGACAAAGCTATCTACGTAAGAATTTCTGATTAGATAAAATATGAGCCACTTGATTCAAATTTCATGACATTAGCACTGATCATTTAGAGGATCTTGTCATTTATATTGATATCCGCGTGATAAATTTACAACAGTTATCACGAAGTATCAATTCCAATTCGGAATTTGGAGGATTATATTTTATCAAAACTTTCTTCAGTTTTTTTTTTCTAAATAAAATTTTTCAGGAATTCTACGAAAAAGCTCGTACAGATGCGAAAGCGGAACTGAACAAGAAGCGCAAGGAGAAAAGAGACCTGAAGAAGGGCAAAAAGGACAGACATTCGCCTGTTGAAAGGAGGTCAGTTTGAGAATTATTTGATTTTCTCTAAAGCGTTAAAATCATTTTAGCTCTACTCCGTCTGATTCTGATGACGAGATCGAAAGAGAGCTGAAGAATCCTCTTCACAAAGTGGCTATCGGTGCCTTCACTGCTCAGAGTAAGGAAGTTCATAATGTTTTCTTCAGAATATTTATTACCCGCTTTTTCAAAAAGTGACTTCTCTTCTAAATTGTGAGTATCGTGCTCGTCATTAGAATTCGGCAAATATGATAGACTTTTCAATAATCAACGATTGACTGATTTGAGCGAGGAACCGCATCATGCTGAAAGGCCTGCCATATCAGCTGGACAGACTGGAAGAGGATTATCAGGACGGGGGACTGGATGCGAGTCAGCTCAAAGCATTGACCACTGGACTCACTCACGAACTCGCCATCATTCAGGGACCTCCCGGAACTGGTCTGTCAAATTACATGTTTCAAGCCAGTTTTAGTGAAAATATACAGCTCATTCTTAATTCGTTATGCAAATTCTATCTTGAAATCACTCTGTACAAAAAGAACTTGTCTTTTTTTCGAAAAATAGTAATACTTGTAATTTTCTTGAATACCAATGAGAATGTTTAGAAAACAAAGAACAAGAATCTATTTCTAACTTTTCTGAATTACTTTGGGCTGTGGTTTAGATTGGAGTTTTATGCACAAATATTTATTGAATGGAATAGGGTGGTGGTTGCTCAGAGCACCCAATATTGGGATTTATAAAGGACGGTTTAGTCATTTTGTCTAGGCTTTACAAGGGAAATTAGATGATTAATATAACCAGATGATCAGGCTGAACAATTGAAAGAAACGAAGAGAAATTTCTTTGAAATGAGAGTTCATGATAATAGAATTATGATGACAGAGAAAATTGATTATATTATATTTAACAAAACATAGATTTGCAGGCAAAACGTTCATCGGCGTGGAGATCGTGGACGCGATTCTGCATAATCGGACTCACTGGGGCCTGACGACTCCCATCCTCGTGGTCTGCTACACAAATCAGGCACTCGATCAGTTCCTCGAGAAGATTTATCAGAAGGTTGAAATTAGCTGAATGGAAGAATGAATGATTGAGTTGCAGATAATTCAAATGGAGGATTTCACGGATGAGCGACCGAGCATTGTCAGATTGGGCACCAAGTGCGAGAGCAGCTACATTATGGAGTACGATTTACCTATTTTAAAATTACATTTTCTCTCAGAGAAGCTGTATTATTCTATCTTTCCTGTTTCACATTCTTTACTGTCTATCTTTATTCCAAAACGAAAAGGATTGTTTTATTATTGAACTCACCGATTTCTCACGATCTAAACAAGGCTTCTGAAAAAAAGATCAAAGTTTCCTTTTTTCCAGCTCCGGACTGATGAAGAAAGACATGGTCGATAAGTACAAATGTTTGAGCGGGCCGAAGGGAGGCAAGGATGGAAAGGGGTTTGGGATTGCGCAGAAGGACAAGAAACTGGCTCAGCAGGAATTGCTCACCACCAGCTATGCAATGTCTGCTATATACAAGTAAGAAATGGTTATTTAAAAAGGAAGCTAATGAATGTCTCAGGGAAATTCTGTCCTATGAAATGCTGAAGCAGGTCATGTCCACTCACCATCTGCAGGACTTCTCCTCTTGGAAGAAGTCTCATCGCGATTCAAATGGAGTGGCTCTCAATGTAAGTAATTTTGGAATTTAAAAAATTCAAACTCAAACAATGAAATATTGCCGTAGTGAATAAACATTTAAACAGTTGACACAGTTTACGGTTAAGAGTCTAGTTTTCAGATAACTACAAATTTGACTTTATTATTGCTGCGCTCAATTGAACGATGAGCATTCATTAAAATCTCGATGAAATTCTATTCGTTCAGGATGACGAAACCCTTGCATGCTGGTTGTTGAACAAGGAATTTACGGCAGCGAAGCGTCCAGACCTGCCTCCGACAGAGGAATCACCCGATTCGGATGAGGACGAGAAGCTGATGATGGAGGAGATGGCTCTCGAGCAGGTCGAGGTGAAGGAAATGGCCCCCGAGAAGAAGTACTACATCGAGGGGGATTGGGATCTGGCTCGGCAGAACAACGGCAGAGCCTGGAGGAATGCGGCCATTTTCAACAAACGCACTAAGGCTGATCCCAATTCAAAATCCCAGAGAATCAAGGAGGTTCGAAGAGAAAAAAAGAATTTCTTCTGAAAAGAAAGATATTTTTAGATCGGCG
>LIAE01006395.1:28136-38827 GCA_002287525.1 Diploscapter pachys | reverse complement strand
GAATTTCAACAAAATGCATATTCGTATATTTTGATAACCGATTATGATATATTCAATTCAACGCTAATGTTCATCATTAAAATTTCCATTTTTTTTGTAATACTTGAAATATTCAAAATCAATATTTTTCTATAACATATGTATTTAATCGGATGTTCAAAATAGAATATTCCACATTGAAGCAATATCTTGGTATAATGATTTTTATTTAAAGAAAGCTCGATAATGAATTTTATTAATTTTTATAGCAAACTCTGCCACTTTTGAATTAGTATTCCGTTTTTTTTTTAATTTTTATTTTATCTTATTATTAGGAACGAAAAACATCTTCACTTTAATTTGAATTATTTTGGAATAATTTTATTTAGAAGAAATGCTTGTTTTGATTTGTATTCAGTCTCTTCCAGAAATGGATCCAGCTTTTAATGGGAATTTGACATGAAGTCTGGTTCCGATTGTTACCACTTTGCATTTTATCATACAATTTAAATCGCGTAAGAATTGTGAGATCGAATTTTGTAATCTAATTATTATCTATACAAATGTTTTTCTTTAGTTTTTCAACGAAGTAAGATACTACCATGCTTCTCAAGAAATCATGTTTCGTTATCTTGCACTGTTACAAATAATCTAACAAAAATATTTATCTTCTGACCAGTGTTGAATCACGAGTGCAATTGCAGTTCCTTTTCGTGCCTATTTACTTTCTTCAATAATTGCAATTCATAATGCTCTTTTTAGCACATGCCAGAACAGTTTGCCAATTTCATAAAATCCTACTCTAAATTTAGAAGTTCCATGTTATTACATTGCTATTTTTAGAAACGAGTATATTTTGATTGCTTTGATCCTCTCCTCCTCTAATTTTTATTTCATTATTATTTATCTTCGAGAATCGGAAAGTGTTGCAGTAATCGGATGAATGAAGAAGAGGATTTGCAATAGGAAACAGGCAAAGGTTTTCCCTCTGCTTTCTCAGTTTTGTCGCTTCAATCTCAGCTAAATATCTCAACCTATCTTACGAAAATTACTAAACCCACGCCTACGAATTGTAATTCTCATTCGCGCTTATTTTTATCCCTTTGGTACGCGAAATATCAAATGGTGTAATTCTTATTTGAATATAAAAAAAAATGCAGCCTAACCTCATTTCCTGCCAAAATTTATCATGTTTTTCATAAATTCCGTCTCAATAAAATATTTGTCACGCCGCGCATATTTTTCTTCAAATGGTTCGATTGTCTTTCTCAATTTCTCAAACAATCTCAACAATATTTCGGTTTATTTTCTATTTTTCAAAGTTCTGATTCATCCCATTTCAAATTTCGCTCCCACAATTGGACCTCGTCATGCGCAATAGTTTCTCGATTTTCAGTTGTGAATAATTGATATTCGACATTTCAGATGGTCTGGTTGCGGCTGTGAGCGACAAATGTTTGACGATCACGCGTCCTTTGCGGCAGACAATGCTTCTCAGACAGAGGATGATGTGGAGAGAGTTCTGGTGTGTGGAAGGGAAGAGATGGGGAGCAATGATTGACTCGCTCCCACCTCTGCCAATTTACCTGAACATAATTGCCGCCAAACACGATTCCCCTCTCGCTCAACATTCTGTACCTCATCCCTGCCCCATTCAGCCTGAACAGCCAACTCGATTAGTCCTTGGCTTGCTGCTTCTCCGTCTGTCTGTCTTTCTGCGCTTAAACTCTAAATGAGATGAGCTCGATTGCCCCTTCATTCCCTTCTTTGGAGTTTAACTCGAACAAGCGCAAGAAATAAGGAACAATTTACTTATGAAGTGGAAGGGAAATGAGACGAGAAGGAGAGTTTCGAATTGCCTTGTTTCGAAACGAATTCTTGAAACCTTTTCGGGGGATGCGAAAGTTTCTTGAAAACTCATGATGCAATACAAAATAATTCGTCTGAATCATGCGACGATAATTATGCAATTTCACACAAGGCGTAGTCTATTTTTGGGTTGTCTGCCATAGAGTAAATTCGCAGGAAAATAATCGTAGTTGCGAGTTGGCATAGCCATGCAAGGCATTGTCTCACTTCCAAATGCAAACCTATCTCGTATCGCATCGCATTTCCGCATTTGCAGCAGCTGAAAGCCTAATGAGACCCATTTTTAGAAGCGATCAAGTGATAAATAGCCGCTCCCCTAGTTAGGGTGGCATTGAATATTTAGCGTCCATGCCTGCTCGATGCGAATAATTGCTGTTATTTGGCAAAACAAACGTGCACAAATGAATTTGATAGTGAATTCTCGCATCTATGCATTCCTTCATCTGATAGCCAGCCAGCCACATCCCTCCCTTCTCGTTGCCACTTTCTCATCACAGATATACAATTTTTGAGAGCCATGCAATTCAAACGTCTGCTTTGCAATTTTCCCTGCCTGACTGCGAAATGAACCAGGCAGGCAAAGAGCTGAACCCGAGATCATCTATCTGCATGTGTGAAGCAGGCCAATCTGTGCGAGAAACTGCACGATCCTGCCAACCTCTCAGAAGCCAATGAAAGACGAGCCGAGAGCGGGCCGCTTGTAGATTTATTCCACATTCCTCTTCCACTGCACAAACTCAGGGCATGAATGATTTATGCAGCAGAAAGCAAAGATATCGTGGTTATGTGAAAACGATACAGACAATTTTGATGAAAATCTTCCACGGAAATAATTTATCGAAACTTTTGAATTTTAGTAGGAAAATGAAATCTTAACGTTATGCAAATAGAATCACTAATTTAAGGGATATATTTTGAACTCGATATTGAGTGTTTTTGAGCGAACCAATTGTAATGAATGACGATACATTTAATTTGTTTTGGTTCAGACTTTTAAGATCACCATTTTTTGCCGTATATTTAGCGTTAGTATTATAAATCAAGGATTAGATCGATAATACTCAGTTATCGGGATTTTTTAAAAACCTTCCCTCAAAATTCGAAGTAGAAGGCATATAGTTAAGGTTATGATTTTTTGCATTCGAAAATGAGCACTTTAAATAACAAAGACAAAAATTCGAAGACAACTTTAGAGCATCCTTAGCCACGAAAACAAATATTGGTCTCATGAAAACAAATCTTTCTAATTTGGGAGTGGCGAAGGTGAAACAAGAATTTCCTGATCATTGTTTTAAAATCACCCTTTTCTAATTAAATTAAAAAAGAAGATTACGCCTCTAGATCTAATTATTTAATAAAAAATCTTTTAGCCTCTGGTGACATGGCGGATCGAAGACGTATTTCTGCTCACACTCAATTTGCTAGTCGTCGCGGGCAATATTCTCGTCATTTTCGCTGTTTTAGCTGATAAAAAATTGCGGTATAAACTCTTGTATAAACCTGTCTTACGAAATTTTATTTTGCAGAAATGTGACGACGAACAAATTCATAGCCAGTTTGGCTGTGAGCGATCTGCTGATTGGCATTGTTGTGATGCCTTTGTCGCTTCATTCAAAGGTAGGAATTACGCTTCATCTTCCATCTAATATTTATTTTCTCTAGTTGCACAGCAATGAGTGGACTCTGGGGTTCACTTGGTGTCAGTTTCACCTCGTCACAGGTGTCTTTTCGACGACAGCCAGCATTGTTCATCTTGTAGCTATCAGTTTAGACAGGTTTGATAAAACTAGAAGTGCTACTCAAACAATTCAATAATGTTAGGTACTTTGCAATAATGTTCCCAACAGAATATCAACGTCATTCTGTGTCGACCTCCACTCTACCCTACTTGCTCATGATATGGTTCATTGCATTCTTTCTTAGTTCGGCATTGTTCATGGAGCCACAATCAGATGACCCGAGGATTTGCTGGATAGATAACCCTCAATACATCGTTAGTTTGTTTCTTGATATTCAAAAACTGACGAAAGTTTGAAGCAATGTATGCTTCAAATGGCCAATTTCTAGAGTAGAGTATTTATGAAACTATTTGTGAAACAATTTAGGCAAGTCCAAGTCTGAAAATTTCAGAAATTGTTTCAATAAAAGTCTAATTATGCAACATTTCAAAAACCGAACATTTTCAATAGTTCAAAATCTGTTCACTATTTCATTTATGCCAAATTTCATCGTATTTATTTGCAGGTTCTTTCATCATTCCTCTCATTCTTCTTGCCCGGTGCCATCGTGGTCTATCTGTACGTGAAGATATTTCGCAAATTGCGAACTCATCAACTCTACATGTTCGGTGCCCAGCCGCAGAGGAATCAGGACAAGAGAAGGTCGCTCCCGCGAGTCATCATCGAAGAAGTACAAATTACAAAGATTCATTTCCTAATTTAAAAAAATCAAGGTCCGATCTCGTCGCGGATCTCGGCTTTCTCAAACAGGATCACAAGGCAGCCCGACTCGACGAAGCAGTGGTGGATCGAAGGAGCGATCTCCGAGTCAGCCTGACATCCACACGGTCACGAGAATGCCTCAGAGGTATTTATGTTGACAAAACACATTCGCGCAATGATGACGTATAATTTGTTGTTTCATTTCATTGATCTTATCTTTCTTCAAAATCAATTTCTTGAACGCAGTTCATCAAATTTTAAGCAAAGAACGAATGAAAATGAAGAGTGCAAAAAACAGCAAACACGAAGGGAAAAAAGCAAAAACTCATGAGAGGAAGGGTGGGGAATAATTTACTATTATCCTTGGCCAGAAGCTCACAAACAGCAGGCACATGGTTGAGAATAATCAAATATGAGGAATACTTGAGAGGTGTTGTCAAATGGCATTGCAATAAGGGCAAGAGAAGAGAAAGGTGGAAGCTGAGAGTTTGTAGATTGAGATTCAGAAACAACGTTCCTTTCTGCATGATATCCAAGTGTAAAAAAAGCTCGTTGAATATTCAGACCTTTCTCATAAATTACAAATTAGAAGGAAAGGTTATTAATCCAGAAAAAATCAGAAGGGACACGTGAGAATAAAATACTACGTCAGAGTCTACATGAAACATAAAATGATTGGGGAGTTCCAGATGGAGAAGTCCGACAATTTGTGCAGAGACGTTGGCGCACGACAGATACGCAGCTGCCAAGAAACGAATCTCGATCATTCCTGATCCGCCCTCCATCGACGTGTCCATTTCATTGGGGAGTGTCGCACAAATGAATGAAGAGCACGAGCAAAACAAGTCCGTTTTGAGCAAAAATAAAGCTCGATGAAAACCTAGCATTTTAGACTCCGAGAAAGGGAGATTCTCCTGAATGGTGGCCAGATTCGAAAACGAAGTCGTGAAGAAGAGGAAGTACGAAAGTTGAGCGAAGAGCGAAGAGTTAGCTGTCATTGTTAGGACGTTGTAAATGATTAAAGTTTCAGATTAAAATTGCCGAGAAGCGACGAATGAGTACGTCAGAAGCCCCAAATGGGGTACCAATTATGATTGCATTTCAGAAAGTCCGTAGTAATTACTTACTTGAAATTTGATTATTTCACCATTTAGGCATACAATGAAGTTAGAGCTGGTCGAAGGCGATCAATGCCTGACTATGAAATTGGTAGTTTTTCATCGGATAGCAAGCAAACAGTACATTCTTAAATTCAGCATATCACTTTCCATCACGTCTTGACACCGTAGATGACATGGAAACGACACCAGGCGAAGAAGCAGAATCCGCGACTTTGCTGCCCGAGGAAGGCTCAAAGAAGCCATCGAGTGCAAGCAGCATGGCAGAGACGATTATCGCTGTAGAAAAAGTGCATAGGCTTTGATCTAGCTCTTATCTCATCCAAATCTCTGCAGATGCCTCTGAAATCACTGCCGAAAGATGACTCCCATGACGATTCGGTCTCCACTGATGCGAGCCAGAAACCGCTCATCGCACAACCACATGTCACTCATTACACAAAACACAAAAAGTATAAGAAACTGGAAAAACATTGAAAAAACAACATGCCTTTATAGATCTCACTTACATTCCTTCATTCAACCTCCAACATTTCTTCTCGTTCCTGCTATGATGGATGTAATCAGCACTCCTCCTCTCACTCCTAACAGACCTGTGCATGAGAATGACGAAAATCGAGCAGATACTTCCAACGATACATTGCTCAAGGTAAGTAGCCGAAAAACTTGAAAATTGCATCTCGGAGAAATTGTAACTTGCAAATGACAGAATGACTTTTTGTCAAGCAACATTCTTTTTGGAGAAATAAAACAAGAGTTCCATCATTTAGCAAAAGTCACTTTATCAATTCCAAGAAACTCTTCCGCCATCTATTTAAAAGAAATCACTCCGCAATTTCGTCTTTTACAAACTGTCTAAAGGAATTGTATAAGAAAAATATTTCCTAGCCTCTAATCTCAAATCATTTCACCCACCAATTCATCAAGTTAGGACGTTATGATGTTTGGCTTTACTTACAAATAAGCGTCTAGCATCAAGCCATTGTCTGACATCAACATCCTAGGTGCCTCGAATCTACGATTGTCCTTCTCCGTGTTCGGTCCCGAGCAATAGCAGTTATTCTTCTTACACTTCGGCCAGTGGCAGCAGGTATCGAGCAGAGCTTCTTCGAGTTGGGCGCAGGCATAATCATTCACATTTCAATTTAGACCAATGCCCTATCTCTACATGTAAGGCCTAAGCTTTCGCCTTACCTGTGATTGTAACTCAAAAGGAGTTTTGTCGCATTTAAGTTCAGTTCGCATTTTGTGACAACTAGGCATGCTACATGTAAGATTAGATTTGGCTATCAAAAACCCGCGATCAAGTTAACTCATTGCATTACAATATCAGATTCTGGCTATAACATGGCATACAAGTTTCGGCTGATCTTCATTGCATCGTTCATGTGAATACTTGTTCCTGTGCACAACGATATTGCTAACATTCAATGCAACTCAATAACAACAAAGAGATCAGTTCAGTTCATTTAGTGACACTTTCCGCCGAATATCGATGAACAGCTACGGCAGCAGTCTGACTGATAATACCGACTCCACGTTCGAAATCGATTCGAGGTAAAGGTTTGAAAACAAAGACAGTTCAATGATGATTTTTCGCTTTTATTTAAAATTTCGTGATGATAAAATCCGAATTTCGTTATTCAATTTGATGGTTATTATGATCTTTCAAGCTTCTGTCTTTCAAAAATTCATACAATACTCGCAAGATAAAAATCCGAAATTTGTTATCAGTAAGACAGACTAAAATTTTCCATTTTCGTTTCGAAAATTATGAGCTGAAATTCTCACAAATTACAAATGAATTTTACTCGCTAATGAAAGGGTTATGATGATATGAGAAAGCATGAGAGTAATAGCAGAAACTAATAGGAACAGCCTGAGAGTTTTGAATTTTGTCACAAGAAAAAATAAAAATGTGATAATTTTAAAATTACAAAAAAGAAAAATATATGTCGAGATAATATTGGAAGAGAAATTGACATAAAAATGTTCCTAAACCCATTTTTATCATTTCGTACGACTTAATGTTTCTTAGCTTTCAACATTTAAAAATTACTGAAGAAAACGCGAACAGTCGTTAAATTTGAATACCCTTTAGACGGTCCTCTGCATGGTCAACAATTCGTGCGGCTGTGTTGGAACGAGCTGCGTGCGGACCAAATATCACAATCGAGGCTGCAAGTGGAGGATCTCCAAAGAAGTCATCGACTGCAATCAGCAGAGGCAAATTAAGAAGAATTGCTGGACAGGTTGAATGATTTTAGTAAAAAAGGCCATTACGAGTAATTTTCAGGTGACAAGAGCAATTCGGAGGAAACGCAGGGAATCTCTGGCCATCAGGCGAGAGTCACGAGCAACACGAGTTGTGGCTGCTATTCTGCGTAATTATTTCATTTTCTTGATTTCAATGGCAAAAACATTTCAGTCGCATTCCTGATCTGCTGGATTCCATACTTCTGCGTTACTGTCATGCGAGGAATTATGAAGGGGTTTGGCGCCAGTATCACCAGGTTGGAAATATTCTATCGTGTTCGCCGCTAGTATTCGGCGCTGAAATGGACGCGCGCCAGCCCCAAAATTCCTGTTCCAATGGAAAATCACTTGCGATTTCTTCTTAAAAAAGCGTATTTGACGGACACTGTCCCGCCCATTCGATTTTTTTGGCAAAATGCAGCGTGCAGGAAGCCTGTCAGCTTATCAGCTTATTTTTCTTTTTTTGTTCGACTTACTTTTATTAATTTTATAGTTTTGTCAGTATCCTATCAAAAATGAATGAATTTGGCAGCTACTGAGAAAAATTCGGCAAAAATCGTCGGAGGAAATAAACGAAAAATCGAGTAACAAAAATAACTTCAAAACGATTCAGGGATCTTCACTTGCGTCTCTTCATTGCTACTTCGTGGCTTGGCTATGCCCATTCCTGCTTCAACCCTATCATTTACATGTAATCTTTGTCAATCAAAATTTCAAAATAGCTTTTTTGAAATTCAGGTGCCTAAACAAGAACTTCCGGAATCACATGAAGAGATTGGTGCGGAAAAGTCGAGAATAATAATTGTTTCGAATATTTTGAATGATAAGCAATACGTTCACTTTTCTTATTTGCAAATTGCAATCATCAGTTTGATTATTTGAATTACGGTGATTCATTTGATCTCTATTCCTTTCAAATTTCGGGGGCAACTTTATGCATTTTATTCTTCATAATGTTCAGAGAATTTATAGTTTTGCATTTCTTACATTGACGTTGAAATGTGCAATAATTATTGATTGCTATTGAGAAAGTGTTTACTTTTTGGGTCAATTCAATTGCCACTTATATTATGATGAAAGTAGAATTGCATTCCTTATATGTAGAGCGGGACATTCAACAGTTTGTGCTCGACCATTTGCCTTGTTGTTATTTCAAATGATTTTTAAATGTTCTCGGAAAATTTTAATATTCTCATGCGATCAAATAAATATTTCATTATTAGTTTTTTAACTTTTATGACTCACTATAAAAACATCTAATGAAGTTTGTAATTAGGCTGTGTCACGATTATCAGTACATGTGAGTATGACATCATAAACAAAATCAATGACGGACATGACAAACTAATAATCAAAATCGACTAAATGACGTAGTTGATGTCGATCATGTGTAGGTTGGTTTCGTAATCATGTGTCAATAGCTTTGTGCTTTTCTGCTCAAAACTACGTGAACGTTTGCTGTGTTGACTTTTCTACCTAACGCAAAATCAGAGTCGAAGAATTAAAAAGTTGATAAGAGATTCCTTCTGACTGACTTTGTGAAATGTCAATACTGTGATCACGCCCTTAACACATCGAAATTACTCGTTTATGCCCAGCCATTTGCTGCTATCAGCTCATTCGACCCGTCTCTCCCTCCTTTCCCCATGACATCTTCCTGTTTCACTCCTCGCTTGTGCTGCATAAACATGCTCCTTTCACATTTCTTATCTCTAATATCAGTCATCGCTTATGTAATCTCAAAATTGTCTTTATAACCAGGTTTCTCATTTCCAAGAGTCAACGTTTTCTTCCGCTCTAATCTAAAGTCTACTTTTCCTATCCCTGTAGTTTACCGTAATACTATTTTTCTAGCCTAATCTAATTTCTTCAGATCAATTTCGTAAAAATGTCGTACAACCACGGCTACAATCCCTACGGCCAGCACGGTTATGGGGGAGGAAATCACTTCTCGCACCACGATAGCCATTTCTCGCATCACACCCCGATGCATCATCACCATGATGTAAGAGTCATTCGGATATCTAGAATTACATGAACTCATTTTGCAAAAGAAAATGTCCATGTCTGCATTCAGGTTTTATCTTCCAAATTAAATTGAAAAGCAGGTTGTTTACCATCGAAAAACATCTATAAATCATCAATATAAATTTTTAGGTTCACCACCATGTTCCGCATCATGATAGCCATTTTTCGCATCACCACGAGTAAGTCATGTTTCTTAGTTAAAATTCGATGACGTTCGGTGAAACAAGTTCAAAACCACATTATAATCTCGTCTTTACTTCGCGATTCATTCTACTTTGCATATCGTTAAACTATTACAAAATACACTCTAAAATAGATCTATTTTCAAAGATTGAATCCAAGAGGCCCCAAAGTAAATTAATGATTGCTTCAGACCACATCATTTCGAACACCATCATGGAGGACACCATGAACACGGCCACTTCCATCATCATGGTCACCACTAAAGACTAGACAACTAGGATTCTGTATCGTATACGGGGCCTTGTAAATATATGTGACATTTCCAGAATTGACATATCAGTTGTTGAATAAAAATGATGTTTGATAACGATTTTTCATATGAAACACTGCATGCTCTTCTTGAGGTTTAAATTTTTTTTGCGAAGTTAGAAAAACAATGAACATAATCTTGAAAATCAGAAAATACGCGAATGAACTCATGACTGTTTGAGTCCAGCTCGAAGCTCGAACTCAGCTCACACACAAGTCTAAGCCAGGTACAACTTGACTTTTTGAAATTTGGTTGTCAGAAGGCATGCAATTTTGACCATCGTCATAAAAAAACTCTAAGAGAAATTATATCTTCATTGACCAAGCATCGAATTAGAAAGAGTTTATTATTTCAAAAGTAACTAGACGCATTCCGTGTAAGACTCGAAAAGCGATCAAAGGAGATTTGCATTAGTGCAAAAGTTTTCTTTGTATCTTCCGTTGATAGTCAGATTGTGAAAATGCTCAACTTTGACCCCCATCTAGCCCCGCCCACTTTAGGGGACGA
>LIAE01006395.1:2357-28063 GCA_002287525.1 Diploscapter pachys | reverse complement strand
GACATAGGGCGGGGCATAATTAGAGTGTTGAAACTGAAACTGCACTAAATTATAAGTTAGGCGAGTATTATAAATACAAGGCTGATTGTCTAAGCAACGTCCTGCACTGTTACTCGATCTATTTCAAGTTTTGCCATCTTTGTTTCGAAAGCCCTACCCTCTCTAAACCGTGGTGTATTGAGATCATTTTCTCCAAATTGTTATTCTACAGATTTATTATTATCATGAGAAGTAATTCGCAGAATCGAATGTCTTGGTGTTCTGAACCTATGCCTTATGCAAAGGATTATGATTTTTGTGAAGGTGAATTTATTTTTCAATTTACTTATTTTACATGCTATTCTGCATTGCTTTTGCTTTTATAAACCTCGGTAACGATTTACTATTTTAGATTTTTTAGCATCAGATACATTACTTTACAACTTCATCATTGTGTGGAAAATGATCATACTTCGTCGAGATATGTCGGATATAAGTTAGTTAATTAGTTTTATATCGAGGTTATCTTCAAAAAATAAATTCATCTATAGGGATTCGAATCTTGGCCATTTTGTATAGCATCTCAGTAGTGCCGACTTTTATCAGCATATTTATGATTTATCGGTTATTTCGAAAACGTGAAAATTTTTCACAATTCGAAAAACTAATAGTCTTCTTACTCATTCTAAATCTACTCCTTTTTATCTGTTTCTTGATAAATGTAAGTTTATACTATTATTTTTATGATGCAATTTTCAATATATGCATTGAAGCAGGATAGTACTTTAGTTTTCACTTTTTGTCTATTACCAAATTTGGCCCTTTTGCTGTCAAGATGATCACGCATACGGGGTAAGATAATTTGAAATTTTAGCCACGTGTATCAATCAATATTTACCTCCAGTTTAAGCGAATCGTTTAAAATATCACCTACGTTGCTACAGAAAAGTGTCAACATTTTGTGAAATAGTATGGATCGTATTATTGTAGCTTCCCATACATTATTTCGCCATAATGTCTCTACTTTTCTGTCGCAACTTTTCCAAATAATTAAAATACCACTTTACTTTAAATTTATTTGACATAGAAAGTTGACTTTAATCTACTATAGTTAAAATTTTGCATTAATAACTGACAAATGAAATTATAGATATTATTGTATACTTTATTTCTTACTCTTCAAAATGCATGGTTAATGATGGCCATAATATTCGTTTCGACTGCAGTTACGATATATAGAGCTAGGACATTTTCACTGTTAGAAATTCTTCCACATGCATATGTCAGTTTTGAGATAAAATGATTCAATTTAGTCGCCCTAATGAAAAAATAACTAAGTTATTTGCCATTATATTTTGGACATTGGTCGGATTTCATATTATTTTTGGCTGTATCCCCCAACTAATTTATCTTGCAATTTTCTGGTTGAACAATACCCAAACTGTTAATATACGATTATATTTAACGGCTTTTGAACAATGGGTTGTAAGTTAACGAATATTATCAAAATAAAAATTATTAATGCCAATTATGTAGATAAGTTTTAGCTTCTTTACGTTGCAATAGTTCCGATCATAGCAAGCTGTACTCAGACGATAATTAGCATTGCCGCGTTTATTTATCTAAAGCGGTGTTTTGATTCGTATGGCAATCTGAGCCAAAATGCAAGGAATTCTGAACGACGCTTAAATCGATACCTAATGGCGCATGTAAGTTAGCCCGGTCAATGTTGCACAATTTTATGTTGAAAATGAATATTTATACCGTTTAAGATTTTATGCGAAGTGGTAGTAAATGATTTAATTATTGTTAAACTATACGATTTCTGCTATGCTTGGAACGATCAGAAACAGGAATATGTAGGTAGGATGTCCTCTTAATCTTTTGATTTTGATACCTTAACATCCTGTGCAAAATTAATTATGTTTTCGTTGTAATAATTTTCCATATGTAACGAGTCTATTAAGAGGACGAATCTGTGTAAATAATTGATTCCTCAAACTTGGTTAACACATCAAATCACATTCGTTTATATTTATAACCAATCTCTGGTTTAAAATGCCGAGATTCGTTGCAGCGAGTACGAAATGACTTATTCAAATACAATTTTAATGATATTTATAATTCCTAAGCTATTTTGTCCACATTGTATAAGTCAGAATAATATCTGTTTATTTACAAATGGAATAAGTTTAATAGATTCGATATATTTTAAAACGCTCTTACCCAAAAGAACGGAATGATATCGAAAGAATTTGTTTGAAACAATGAAAATTGTTCACGATTCAACGAAAAATAACATAAATCAACTAGTTTCATAGCTTCAAAGTTAAAGTTTGAGAGAACTCACTAGAATATTTTAGATAGATGTTTGACCAATCATGAATCCTTGTTATACTATGTGAGATACTATATAATCGTAAGCATTATTAATAACAAATTTTCATATTAACTAACAAAAGAAATGGAATGGCCTGTTTTACCAACATATATCCTGAAAATATGTGCTGAGAAATCCTAAAGGAGCGTTCTAAATAGTGAACCCTCCGATCTTACCATTATTTACATACACGATAATAATTTTTTGTTGGATAGAAGGCACATGAATGTCACTTTGAATTTTCGAGAATAGAATTCGGCTAATCGTGCTTTAAGGAACCAAAATACCCCTTTCGCATTATGGGCTTAGAAAGAGCAGCTTTAAAATTAAGAATTGTTTTCTGAGTAAACCTTGAGCAGTATACTTTTCTGACGTAAGAAATGAATGCACACTAGAATAAGTTAAATTTCTACCAATAAAGCATTAAAAAACTTTCAGGACACTTCTGGCATGATTTCTCTATGTGGACCATGTTTCCAAATAATTACCCTGTTTTTCTTAGTGAGAGGATTGGTCAAGGTAGTTTATGTACATATGCATTTAAAAGAAAAAGGAAGAATTTTAGAAGAGCAACACTACTACACCATCGACTAAGAAAGAATTAGTCAAAGTTATTAAAGTTACACCTCATGGTCCGAAGAAATTGCACTCGAGTAGTATTTCAGTATCATGAGCCAAAAAGTGATCTGAAATTATGGTAAAATATGAAAAGACATCCTATATGTATAGACAAAGTTTATACAGCTCACAACTGCTTAGTTTTTTTTCTTACTTGAATTGATTTATTCATTTTACTTTCTCGATTCAAATGCATTCCGAAGATTTGTCTAATTTGTCGAATGTTCAATAAAAACATTGCTTATTCATTCTGTTCGGAGGTAGCTGATATCAAAGTGTAGCATCTTGTCTTGTAATACTACTACCTACAAAGTATTCATTTGAGTGAAGAAACTCCGTAGAAAACATGTGTTGTTCGACCAAAGTGTTGTCGAATCCTGATGAACATTTCAGTATTTCATGTTCTAGGACTGATCTTCAAAATTTATCCCTTTTGGAACCAAAAAATTCACTTTTCATCCGAAAACTCACCCCTGTACGCGAATTAGATTTTCATTTATCAAAACATGCTATAATTGTTAGGTTAGAATATTCGGCAAGTGATCATAAATGAGCATTCTTATTATAACTTTTGGCAAGTAAAATTATTTACAACGGTTAATGTCCCTTTTGGAAATATATAATTTATTCTATCTTAATCTAAATGCCTACTAAATATCTGATCAAATACACTTACATTTCTGGTAAATTACAAATAATTCCATGTTTAACATTGAATCTAAATTCATTCATTCACGATGTAAATAGCCATTTAGAAGATTTCTGAAGTGTTTTGAATCAAATTTAAGAGACGTGTAAATATTTCAATGACCAAATTTCGAATGGCCAATAACTTTTTTGATGATCATGAGTTTTACTAACGGACTTTAAATAGTAAATTATTTTTATATATGCAATAAAGTAAAATAAAATATATAAACAGATACGAAAAGATGACTTCTTGAGATGTAATAAGCTTGAAGAAATTTCACAAGATAGCCTTATACAGAGAGTATGAACGAAAATTGATTTACTTTCCACCAAAAAACTGATGCCAGATAAAAAATATGCACATTGAATCAGGGAGGCGCTTGTCCAACTTTGATCTAAACTTGTCATTCTGAAGCTTCAAGGTTTAGTTCCCCGATATCTGGTAGAGTAAGACGTCACAAATGTGTGCTTGAAAATCTTTAGCATAGTAGATATTATATGTATACAAAAATTTTGGAGGTTTTTTATCTTGGCATTTTGAACCTTTGGAAAAAAGTACGTGAGCATGATGACTTTCCGATAAAAATTTCCTCTTTTATGAAAGATGAGCTATCAGATTTTAATATAATTTCCTTTTATCATCCAAGTATCTTACTAAAAATGTTCGATGATTTTGAGCGCATGAAAAGTGTACAGTGTTCTAGATGAGTAAATATATAATTCGGTATAATAAGTAACAAAGGCACCAAACTAATAAACAATAATGAAAATGTTTACATATAAAGTCAGGATTTTGTTTATTCAGCGATCTATGATCTCATAAAGAAAATAGGCTAGGTCGTACAAGCGAGATTTGTCGACATTGCTTGCAAAATAAAGTTTGGATAGTGAAAATCCGTACTTGTAAGGAATGACCACTAAGGTTTTGGTCGGTCGAATGAGTTTGCTCAGCTTTTCTAAGTCACGTCATTAGAAAGGCTATTATATTTGAGGAAACGAGTATAAAAGTGAGAAGAAAGTAGTAATTTAAAAAGCGACATTACGAAAATGTATCGGATTAGCAACGTTATTGCTTCGCTATCAATTTTATATTTTCACGTAAATTATTCCCTACAAGCTACAGTAATTGTTCATAACAATAAATATAGCAGAAATTCAGACTGTTCCGATCGATATGAACAGTAAGTGATTTGGCCACTTTCATATTAGTTATGATGAAAATGAAACAAATATTTCTGTTAATTCTTGCGCTGAAAATGAATTGCCTTTCGAAGGTAGTTTGGATTTTTGTCAAGTATCCTTTGAAAAATGTCCATCTTGCTCAGAATATAAACTGATATGTTCTATTCACTTTATTATTGACAGAATTCAAATATATGTAACGTTTTCAATATCTCATTTTTCAATTCAGTTGCGCAGAGTACGATAAAATGTCCAACTTCTGTGCTTCGGATACTAGCACTGAGAACAAGCGATTCATCTGCGAGAGGACCTGCAATCTGTGCCCTCGTAACCAATATACTAATCCAGTATCATCTTTGGATTTGCATGATGATCATCTACCGGTTCAAAGAAGTGCAGAGCAAAAGTGCCACGATGCAAAAGGAATTTACTAGTATGTATGAGGCGGTAGATCAGAAACTGAATATCGATTATAGCTGTACTTTTTACAAAAACGGATACCGAAAATGTTCGACGAATCCAGAGGAGATGAATGCTGACTGCGCCTTGAGTTGTGGCAAATGCAGTCCTTCAGTACCTCATCCAGGAACAGACGTTTGTGTCGATTACCTCGACATGCTCGGTCTTGAAGGATACGGCAACCAAACGTTTGTTTTTAGACAATATTCGATGATTAGAAAGCCTGCATTGCTAGATGCGTGAATTGGATGGCGGCTGGCGGATGTACTGATCATTGGTACAAGAACGAAAGTAACTACTACTGCAAGAAGAGCTGCGGTCTATGCAACCAAAATCGCGGACAACTACACAAGTTTTGAACATAAAAAAGCCAAAACCGAAAAGACGAAAATCTAAACATTGATCTCTAGTATGATATTGCTTGATGCATAATAATATTTTCGCTAAAACACGAAATAAACTTTTCATCCCGTTTTTGATAAAAGAACCAATAATATCCCATAAAATTTAATTGGTCAATCACAAACTATTCATGCTAATCATGAATGCTCAACATCAAATCAAATCGTAGAAGAGAGTTAAAAAAACTGAACATGATCAGAGCCACAGGGGATGATCAACAGTGGAAAGATTAGACTGTATTACAGGGATATCAAGCAAATCGGAGATCAGGCGCGAATAAATTGGTGGACGAGATTTTCCAACCAATTTATTATCTCAGACTTGGGTAATTAAGTCAATAAATCAACAAATTATAAAAATGAAAGTAAAAAGTAAAATTTAAAGATTTGAAGAGCGGCTGAGAAGGATAAATGATCTCTCAGCCGTTTCGCTAGCGATGAAAATGTTTTGACAAGAGGAGATTTAGAAAAGAATGAATTGAAAAATTTCTCTCGTCTTTGCAGGCTATTTTACCAAATAAATAATCTCTGAATTGATAATTAAATCTCGATTAGGTCGCTATTTGCGACAAAAGCCGTTCTAGAGATCATACTTGGAGTCTATTGTTCAAATACTCGGAATCATTGCAACTTATATTAATGCACGCCGATCATAAAATTAATATTTCATCATTTTTCACTAAATCAAATTTTATTTCCCATGAAATAAATTATCAAACATATAAAGTACCTCAAAGTAAAAAAAAATTAAAATTACTATGCAAACGTTTTGTGCAATTTTTACAATTATGGCCTAGAAGAATACAAGTATAGGCTAGAATTCTTGGTGCAAATTAATTTTAATAGATTCGAAAATTCTGAAAATATGGTGTTGTTTTCTCAAAGTAGAAATAAGCGTTCAAACATTTATGGAGAGATACAAAATTTTCATGATGTCATTATTGGCTATTCGGAAAGGTCGCAGCTTTTCTCCCATTGTTTGGAATTTAAAAGGATGCTGTCATTTCGGCAATTACGAAAGGATGGAACATTCCAAGTATATGGGTGCTAGCGAGTTAGACCATATAGAGAATGTATATAGGGGTAATCGAAGGAGTAGAATTCGAATATGAAGTTTATTTTTAGTGATAATCAGTCCCAGGAACATAGAACTAAATTTATAAAAACAAATTGAAAGGATCCGAGTACCGGTCTGCCTACCCTCGTTCATTGAGTCGATTGATTCGGGACCTGGTACCAAAATTTGGCCTATTCTGCCTATCCTCTTTCGTATTGACATAATTTTGTATAATCCTATTCTATGCCTATTTATGAAATGGGTAAAGCCTATACATATCTCACTTATACCTCTGGTCCTCATATCCGAATTCTACGCCCTCGATTACCCCTATATACATGCTCTATATGGTCTAACTCGCTAGCACCCATATACTTGGAATGTTCCATCTTTTCGTAATTGCCGAAATGACAGCATCCTTTTAAATTCCAAACAATGGGAGAAAAGCTGCGAGCTTTCCGAGTCACTGAGAGAGAATTTATTTTTCGTAATTTGATCTTCTATAATTAAGACTATTTTATGTATGGAACAATATCATGATTCAATTGCAGTATTAGTGAGGGATAAGTACCCTGATCAAAAATGAAAACCTCGTACTAAAAATAAATCAAATATTTCAGTTCCTTGTTTGAAGAAGGGCAAATAGAACATTTTCAACATTTTAAAGAGCGCAGGTTTTGGATATAATCTGCTGACTAACTTGGATGGAAAATCCAGATTCGAGGTTTTTAATCAGTATAATTCAAAATGGCACATCATGGTATCGAATTTGTACAGCTTACAGCCTATGCGTTTCGGAAATATAGCTGTTGCGACACACGAACATTCAATTGAAATTGTGATTTTTGAGGTACTACTTCCATACCATAATAGGAAATCATATAATGTTCTCAGAAAAGTTGTTCAGTTTGATGAGCTCTATCAATTGGTATACATGTTGTGGAGGCTCCTAGAAAAAGACGCCGGCTTTTTTCTTTTCCTATCTTACCTTCCCATACTATTTCTTAGAAAAACCGGTCTTTTTCTATTAGCCGTTGTGGAGCCTAGCCCTCAAAATTGAAATTTTGATTTTTGGGTCAACAACTTTGGTGCAATAGTAAAGTGAAGGTGGTCATGCCTAACATATCGATTTTATGACTGATATTAGTGTAATTTCACCTGGAGAGTTCAAATATGCGATAAAATTTTGTCGGCAAACAACAAATTTTCGAGTTATGGTCGATTTTATGCAAAAAAGGCATGTTTTGAAACGGCTATTCGGAAACCGCATGACATGAGGAAAACACAAGATATACAGCAATCTAGACCATGTTTTACTTTGATTTATTTAATTGAAAGCATAGAAGCAGTTTATTGTTGCATAAAGTTGAGGAAGTGATACAAAAAGGCAACAATTGCTAGGAAAAATGTTCAAACTCAAAATTTTCTTCAATGTAGAGAAGATCTTCGATTTGAAGGATTTGTCGATCATCTCACTCTGAAAATTGGTGTAAAATAGGTATTTTCATGATCTATAATCATCAGACCTTAAAATTATGTATAGGCATTCTCACTGTCTAATGAAATTCTGTAATCAGGTCTCTCAAAAACCTCGGTGTCTGTCAGATTCTTTGAACTTCTATAGTAATTCTAGGGGATACTGCTGGAGACAAGTGAAAATTTAGTACCTAGGGAAATCATACATAAAATTGAAGGGAATTAAGTGTAGAAAATAATTAGGTTAATTAGAACATCGATTTATCAATTTTCGAGTCATTCAATAGGGGATGAATGCCATATTTTTCAGTCATATGTCGTCTCGATCCGATCGTGCTCCATAACTCAACTAGACATATCCGAACGTGGTGATTGTAGCATGATATTAGGAATACTGATATCACAGATGAAATATATGCCATAATCGATGGGCTATTTACCTATTTAAAACGATCACTGGCACTTGATTGGCAGTCATAGTGGAAATTTAATTATTTTTAACCCCATAAACAACACGTGATTGTTTTCGTCAAAAATGTTCTATAACTCGATAAATTTAGGTAACATAAGGTTAAACTGAATTCATAAATTTTATGGCATAGTTTTCGAAAAACCCGACTTACTATCTGATCAATAAATTATTTTTATTACATTTTATTTAATGTGTTGCGACATTTCCAAGAAAGCGTTGCGTCGTTGCGACAATTCCAAATCGCCTTTAATTTTTTAGTTTAGTATCTATTATTTGTTTCCCATTAAAAAAGATTTTTATATTCATTAAAGCATCAATAGTTAAAATTTTAAATTAATGTATGTCAAGATTGACGAAAAATTCCAAAATTATGAAATAACGGTCCTTGATACGAAAAAATAATGATTGCAGTGAATTATTGTGATTTTACTTTATTCTATAAAAAAAAAGCTGCCACATTTCCGAACGCTATTTTTAAGCACAATAGGAAAGAAACTTCCGCGTATTATAGTTCGAAAATCTAAGAGTTTAATTTATGTGGAGAATCACTATTTACTTTCGAGCAGATGTCCTAAAAATGTTAAAAATTTATCGTTTCAGAAGCTCCTTATAAGCGTGTGACACTTAAATTCAACATTTTCGAACATTTCCAACTTTTCAATCAAATGTTGAAACTTTGTGACTTTTCCATCTATTTTACTTATGAGGGATGAATAAAATCCCTAAAATTCTAGCAATTTTCTTCTAAATTTAGAAAGAATGCCTTGAAATTAATAATATTATACTCCATTGTAAACGACTTGTCCATCGCCAGTGCCCTTCGCGAAAGGGGGAGGTGCGAAACGCGCCGCGTTCTCATGCGTTGTGCGGTTTTCATTGTGAGAAGCATTTGCCACACGAAATTCCCATTTTCGCCTATTAGTTTTCGATTTTCTGTCGCAATTTCACGAAATATCCGTTAATTAATGGCAATTAGTGCTAACTATGATTAGATTATTGATTATTGAGTGAAAATTTGCTCTTCTATCTCGCTTTTAACGATTTCTAGACGATTGATTGAAATTGAAACATTTGCTATAATTTTCTTCTACAGAACTTTTAAAACTATCGATAATTAATGGGTAACTAGTGAAATTTCGACAGAAACTCAAAAATAACGAGAATTTCGTGTGAAAAATGTTCCTCACAATGAAGGCCGCAATGCATGAGAACGCGACGCGTTTCGCACCTCCCCCTTTCGCGAAGGGCACTGGCGACGGACAAGTCGTTTAAAATGAAGGATAAAATACCACTTAAAAATATGTTAAAATTCCGGCTTTTTTCCAAAATGCTGTCGAAATCGCTATTGCCTAGACTTCCGGTTTTCAGAACCAGAACTTCCGTATCACCCCTGTTCCAAATACTATATTTGTCGATAAAATCAACTTTATGAAGAGACAGAAGCCAAATCACATATTATGACAGCTGCCATTTCATTCTCTTCTGTTAAAAGAACGAGACAGGCTTTCTTTCCTTTTCACATTACTTTCACCCTTTCTGCTCTGTGATCCCTTCTCTCATGACTTTACAGTCATGTCAGCAATAGGCCATATGCCTAATCTCGATCTTTAAAAAACCTATTTCAACTTTTCATTGTTCTTTTGTTTAAACGGTCTAATTACCCAAATTTGAGGCTAAATAATCCTCGACACATTCAATCGTTCTATTACCCCTTCTACTAATATCAAACAACGGTGAACTGGACCGACCATCCAGGAGACCGTTTTGTTACAGTATTCTTGCAATTATTCATGTTTCAGGTAATGTCTGCGTTGCATGATATGAAATCGAGAATTTTGTTATTCTTATTCCTAATCTCATGCACAATCTTGGTTGAGGTTCGTGTAATATGTTATCATATAAAACTTGCATCGTAAACTTGATATCATTAGTGCCCTTTGCCAAGAATTTTCCTCTTAAAAATAATAAAATTGAATAATAATAATATTTTATAAAATGGACCTAGCAAAGTTTAGTCTCAATCATGCAATGGAACTTGGTCAAAGTGGAAAATTGATCCTTCCGCCACCTGTAACGATACCTGTGGTGAGTACACGAATCAAGAGTGTGTAGTTTCAAATTAGAAAAAAAATTCTAAACATTGCTGATACGAATTTACGTATTTCCATAATTAATGCACGCTTAAATAGTAAATTGATAACCCGATTTAAAATTCAAAACTCAGACAATATTTTTACGATCTTAATTAGTTTTTTTTCCATTTAATTTATTCTTTATCGTCTATGAAATTAAAAATCATATAAACGAGTTAATTTAAGGAGCGTGTGGTAGAATACAAACAACCCGAGTTTGCGAGCCATCAAATTGCACCTGTCCGTGAGTGCGCAATGTGTTTTTTTATTTAGAGTTAATTTCTAAATGAAAAATGTGCATGAATCGATAGAATTGATATAATTCGAGAGCTTATGAAGCATTGGAGTATAAATCGGATTTCAGGGGCAACGATACCGAGTTTCAAGGATGCAATAATGTCGTTTGTGCCTATCCACGACCATCTTGTTGCAATGGATTCGCAAAAGCACTCAACAGAGTTGCAAAAAGCTATTATTGCACTCAAGTATAACTCATAAGTTTAAGACCGTTAAAACTTATTTTATGAAAAGCAAATACAAATAGACGCTACTACCTAGAAATGAAATTAGCATTTTCAAAGGAGGAATTTGTGATAGCGTGGACTATTTTTTCGAAGCGAATTACATGCGCTAATTTTTCTATAATCGCTAAGGGCGTTTTTTTATTCATGATTTATGATTCGATAAAATCGGATCAAGTTAACACAATTTAACAGAGAACTTCGTGTACGCGTGTGATGCCGAATTTGTCTGAGAGATCATAACAACTAAAAACGATATTTATTATCAAACGAATATATCGAAATTTAGTCTTCACCATGCACAGGGGAATGGTCAGAATGGATAGTCGATCCTACAGGCGCTTGCAATGACACCTGTGGTGAGTATGAAATAATGTATCTTCAAGAGGAATGTTAGCAATGCAGTACGTGAATTAACTTTTCACTGCATAGAAATGATACAAAATCGAATTTTATCGACTTTAGCCTGATACGTGTTAATTGCCATAATATAACTAATAATAGTGGGTAGGTCTCACCATCGGAGTTGAGTGACTTTTTAATTCATTAATTTCAAAAATTGTAATGTAGTGCGTTTTTTATACTCGCAAATTCCAAGGTGACTAAAAATTAGCTGGAAATACCTCGAGTTATCTTAATTTCAATTTAAATTCATGCTCTTTTCCTTCTAAATAACTGTTTGATTCTGTAATAAAAATAATAATGAAAACTAATCCATTTAAGGTATGTGTGGAACAGAACGCAAGAAACGCTATTGTTTCCCATCGGGATGCACATGCGAGTGAGTGTTCACTTATTGTTATTAATTTAAAAATGTGTATGGATTAATAGAATTTATATTATTCGATAATGTGTTCGATGTTCAGAGGAAGCGACACTGAAACTCAACCGTGTGGCACTCCAGTCTGTTTCTATCCACGGTCATCCTGTTGCTCTGGATTTGTTAAAATGATCAATAGAACTTCGAGAAAATACGAATGCGTTTCGGTATTTATTATTCATAAAAATAGCAGACGGATAAAAAAACAACGAATGACCTTCTTTCCTTTTCAAAATAAACTGAATAATTTCAAAGAAAAACCCTTTAAATTATCTCTATATCTTCAATTTTCGAATAACTTATTTCTAAGCAGGACTTGGACCCAAGTTCAACTTACAACTCTTGTAAGCTGAAACTTTACAATACTTGTAAATGAACTTACAAGATAATTTACAAGCACTGTAAATTGAATTTGAGTCCAAACCCAGAAATAATTATACTTTTCATTAGAATGCAACAACCGCAACATCTATGGCCACCGCAGCTACCGGTACTACCACCGCATTTACCGGTACTACCACCAGATTTACCGGCACGACCACCCCATTTACCGGCACGACCACCGCATTTACCGGCACGACCACCGCATTTACCGGCACGACCACCAGATTCACCGGCACGACCACCAGAGCTACTGCTACGACCACCAGGGCTACTACTACGACCACAGCAGCAACAACGACTACAACGCCACCACCAGGCTAATTCATTACATGAGACAACTTATAGTTCATGAAGTGACAGTGTATGTAACGACGGACGGCGGTCTTTATTCACCAAACTACGTTGATATTCACCATTTAAAAATATATATTGACCTAAATAGCCTTAATTTAGCAATTTTATCGGCATTTTATTGAATTGTAGCTATAAACATCTAAATTAATAGTTTTGGTGTTCGTTTATTTATTTTTATTAAAAAAGAGAAAAGGGTAACTCGGGAATTAGAATTATCATCAAGAGGCATAATATCAAGATATCCGAGTGACTAGAAACAAAATTACAGGATTTCAAAAGAATATGATCCATTACATAGAATGGAAATGCTCAAATTTTAATATGCAAAAGCTGCATTTTTCCGTAAATGAATTTTTTGGACCAGATTTCTTCAAAACCTAAACATTTTCTGCAATTTCAAAATAAGGGCTTTGTAGAAAATTATGAGCTCTACAAAAGTCCCCGTTAGGTCGACCATGGAAAATCAAAGAAAGCCCTCTTTTGGGATTCAAAAATAGATAGCAGAAATCTTGAAAATCCGATTCCTTGAGGCGGCAATTTTGGCACTTGATAGACTAAAGTCGTTACGGTGTAAATCATATTCGGAAAGTTTCAAGCCCCTATTTCCAATGGAAATGAATGGATATCGTTTTGAACTTTTCCTTATTCTGTTCAAAAATCGCAATGATTGACTGTTTTATCTGTAATTCCATCATTTTGCCAATTGCGAGCAAGATTTTTTGTCATTATCAAAATTCACCACCAACACTGCGTCGAAATCATTTGAAGAATTAATGGAAATGTTAAAGGGAAATGAGTTGTGTTCGAATAAACTAATCAAAATGGATCAAATTCAAATTTTCATTGACGGATATCTAAGATATTGGGGAAGGTAATTATTGATTTAATAGGGGTTTAGATTGGTCCAGATAGAAATTTATCGACTGAAATAAATATTGTTGGGTTGATTGATGAGAACATACTCACATAATTGATATACTTGCATTTCAATTTTCTGTATCGCTCCGTAGCCGATGACGTGTAGAAATGGCATTAAAAATCATGGAATTTCCACTATGACCGCCAATCAAGTGCGGGTGATCGCTGTAAATAGGTAAATAGCCCAGCGATTACGACACACATTTCACCTGTTATATTAGTACTCCTAATATCAGGTCTCGATCACCACATTCGGGCATGCCTAGTTGAGTTATGGGGCCACGACTGGACCAAACCGACATATGACTGAGAAATATGACGTTTGTCCACACTGAATGATTCGAAAAGTGATAAATCAACATTCCAATTAGCCTAATTAGACGTGAAACCCTTTCCAAATGTTACCAATTGGTGCCTGGGTGATAGTCAAATTGAAAATTATCATTATCAATCGATCTTCCCTTTTCTCCCTCCGTATTTCACGCGTACTGCGTGTTTAACGCTAACACTTTCATATTAAAACTCTGAAGTTGATGTGGCTGCGTGTGGCGACCTAATTTCACAAACTGTCAGTGCAGATTAACTAAATCGATATCGTAGTTTCAGAATCTGTTGGAAAGTGACCTGTATCGCGAGATCCGACGTCGTTCATGCCTTCAGAAGGCTTTTTTTCTCGAAAAATCAACAACGCCATCATTTCGAGCGTTATTGATTACCCTAGTTGATGTCTTGATTTCATGAAACTATGAACTAATTAACGGGATCATTAGTGATAATTGAAACGACGAGAAATTTCATGCGTTCTTTCTCTCCCCTTCCCTCGAAAGGGGGAGACTTGGTCTCTCTACATCCACTCTTAGAAATGTTAGTCAGAAAATCGAACAAACTGCAACATTACAATTGCGATCAATTTGATAAGAGTTGCACGTTTAAAGAGGCCCTCATCGATCTTTTCGAAAGTATTCAATTCACTCATTGATTAAACCATTCTAGGAGAATACTCTGCTTACATTTGTGGAAATTCGTCTAAAATGTCATATTGCAGCGAATCAACCAGTCCTGTAAGTCTATTATGCCGACTGTTTCACGATAATTTTACAATTTCGTTTTGAATAGCTTTTCTTCTAAAACATTTTGTAAACGGGCTATAATTGTCCTTGGTGGGAAATTGATGAAAATGTACGGCTTCATTGACTTTACACTAGGAGCGGAATAAAAGAGGAATAAGAACGAAATATGGGAGGAAAGCGGCAGAAGCGCGGAACTCTCCATTTTTAAGCGGACAAATCTCTCCGAGTAGACTCTAAAATCTGTTCAAGGACGAAGACTGGTCTAAATTCCGATTTTAAAATTTGAAATAAGAATGTCAGCTGACTGTCTGCTCGGAATTACCGACAATCAAAAAGGGATGATAATCATGTATGTTTGCAGTTTGTGAGCGAGGATGAAGACACCGAGATGGAGAGTGAGGATGCAGCCAGAGTGTCGACCAGAGTGTCGAGCGGTGTGCGGGAGTCGCAAGAGATAGAGAGCAAGACGATGACTGTCGAGGAACTGGCCGTCGAGATACGCGACACCATCAACGACGTCGCCAACATCGTCGACATCTCGCCCGGAATGTGCAGAATTCTGCTCCACAAGTAGGCATTTCAAAAGAAAACTAAAGAAGTGATAGGGGAAGAGTTTATGATAACTACTTCAAAACGTCATTTCCAAGATCTTATCTTATCTTTCAAGAATTTTTGAATATCGTTTTCCTTGTTTAAAGGCGTGGTTTACCCCCTTCTAGAAAATACCTTTGCAAGATGGTCGCCATTAAATAATAATTCGTTCATCTTTCTGAATGAAATAATGTGAATAAGAACGGTTGTCTATTCAAGTGTAATTTTGAAAACCTCACTAACAGCATTCTTTCAGATTTCAATGGCAAAAAGATCCGCTGTTGGGGAGGTACTATGAGGCCGATAATGCCGATGCATTCCTTCGACAGGCGCAGGTCGGTTATTTATAGTTTTGTAAAGTTTAGTAGGTTATGGGAAAAGATCATAAAGAATTTAATATTATCGTTCTCTCGTATTTTTTAAAAACTTTTCTTCAGCCCAATTCAACAGTTTCTTGAATACAGTAAAGTTTTGCATTTTTCAGGTGTTGCCAAAGGTGGCTATAGAGAGACCGAACTCCAATATTGGAGACTGTGATGTGTGCTGCGACACTACACAACTCTGTGGACTAGCCTGCAACCACCTCGCCTGCGACACTTGCTGGAAGTCTTATCTCGAGACTAAGGTAATCATGAGAGAAAGCTGTCCACAATTCGGATCTGAAGCTTCCTTTGTGAAGAAAGTATCTATTTCTTAACTTCTTCATCTTACGAACATTTATTTTAAAAAGAAAAGCAATTCTGTTTGCACACAAATCTAATTCTCAAAAATGCTATTTTCTTCAGATAACGAACGGCAACACCAGCGAGATCCAGTGCATTGCGAGCAACTGTCAGCTGCTCATCGAGGATGAAAAGGTGAAGAGAATTGACTTGACAAATTTGAATAATAGATTGTGTTCTGCAGGTGCTCCACTACGTGACGGATCCGAAAATTCGTGCCATGTACGAGAAACTGCAGATCAACAGCTACGTCGAGATCAACAGACTCCTCAAATGGTGCCCCATGCCTAATTGTGGAAGGGCTATCAAGGTACGGAATTGAAAGAAATGCATTTTTCCACTTGTAAAGTATTAGAGCTGTTTTTATAGATGAAAAAAAAATTTGAAGAATTATTTTTATTTTTTCTCAATTCCCTTTCTACTTGGATTATATTCATGCCAACTAACTCGATATTTTTGACTTACAAGCACATATCTTCCTAAATTTCCAGGTCCAGCAGTTCGAAGCCCGCCCGGTTATGTGCAAGTCGTGCAGCCAGCGATTCTGCTTCAGATGCGCGCACGAGTGGCACGCGCCCGTCAACTGCAGACTGCTCAAGTTGTGGATGAAGAAGTGTCAGGACGACTCTGAAACTTCGAACTGGATCAATGCCAACACAAAAGATTGCCCCAAATGCAATGTGAGTTCTTTTTCTACGAATGAAAATCGTTTGTCTTATCGATTTACTTCATTATAACAACAAGTTAACAGTAACATTGGAAAAGCTTGAAAAGTAATGATTAAATAAAGTTGAAGAATTACTCTTTAGTGAAAGAGATATGAAGCTCAAACGCTGAACATGTTCGAAGTCGAGGCACCCAAAACTCATTATAATTGAAATTTTCCCTTGTTACGGCAAAATTAAACATTGATATTTGTTGAAAATGAAATGATCTTTTTTCTATTCAAGGTGACAATTGAGAAGAACGGAGGGTGCAATCATATGACTTGCCGCAACAAAACCTGTGGAGCCGAGTTCTGCTGGATATGTCTGGGCGAGTGGAAGTCGCACCACGGCGACTCGTACAACTGCAATCGATTCAACGACAGCAACGCGAAGAATGCGAATAGTGCACAAGAGCAGTCCAGGGCTGCGTTGAAGAAATATCTGCATTTCTACAGTCGATACACGGGGCATCAGCAGAGCTTGAGACTCGAGGCTAAGGTAGCGATACATAATTTTAAATATGAAAATTTATGCAGAAGTAAGACAATTTCTGAACACCAATTCAAAATCGCCTTTTCTATCAGACCTGAGGTTAATTTTGAAATTCTTCCGAACGTTTTAATGAATTTGGACGTTGAATAGGAAATCTAGTTGACGACGAGATGAAGAGCCTTACGTTTTTCTTTGTTTTAACTCGCTTTTCTACCCATAACTACGGATCTCGTCAGTTCATCATTTAGAAATTGCTTGAAATAATATCAGCCTTCAAAACAGTTCTATTTTTCATTAAAAATTTGGAAGACAAGATAATCAATGCAAATACGACAAAAGGTGGTGTTTTTGAAACCTATTTAAATTTTCAGTTGTACGCGACAGTGAAGACGAAGATGGAGCAGATGCAACAGCAGGGGATGTCGTGGATCGAGGTGCAGTTCCTCCCTAGGGCTGTCGACGTGCTGTCCAAATGCAGAGGCACTCTCATGTACACCTATGCGTTTGCATACTATCTCAAGAAGGACAATCAATCCATGATTTTCGAGGACAATCAGAAGGTCAGTCTTTTAAAAATTGGGTTTGAAAAAAAAAACCACTTTTTGACTAAAATAAAACGTTTGAACAAAAAGATGAAAGATTCCTTCTTCTTTTATCGTATTTCTTATAAGCAGTAAAAATATTTCGAGTTCCTTTTCCATAGTTTAGAGGAAAAGCCAGTTGATTATTTACATGTTTCAGGACTTGGAAATGGCTACGGAGCAGCTCTCGGAATTCCTGGAACGTGATCTGGAGAATGAGAACCTCGTCACTCTCAAACAGAAGGTACTGTTAATTTTAAAGTTTACTAACCCTTTTTATTATAAATAGTAGTTTGACTTGATAAAAACTATATGGATACTAATTTTCAGTGTAGGTACCGATATTTTCATAGATAGCCAGTGTAAATATTTCTGGCGCTGGCAATTTAATTTAAAAATTTGGCCCAAGTCACAGCTATAATTTGAATGAATAATGAATGCTTTTCCCATTTATGAATGACTTTCGTTTGCAGGTGCAAGACAAGTGTCGCTACGTAGACCAGCGTCGTCAGATTCTGCTCAAGTACTGCAGGTAAGAAGAAGAAAAGGTTGGCAATTTTTAGATGACGTGAGGAAACTTATAGCTAGAAATAGAGAGAAGATTGAAGGTGGAGAATTAGCGTGGGAAAGATTGATATCGTCATCTCATCATTGCGAAGTTACCGAAGAAATTTATTTGATTACGTCGTACTGTAATTTCAGAGAAGGGCGAGAAAAAGGGGAGTGGGAGTTCGATGCTTGAGACTGAGACTGACAGGATGAATGTCTGTCACTCAACCGCTCAACACAGCTTCTATCTAACAAAATACAGGTAAAAATTATGCATTTTTAAAAGGACAAATTTTAGCATGTATTGAAAAACTGAGCATTTCTGTTAAGATTATTTCTAAGCCTCGAAAATAAAATTCCTTTCGCATATTAATTAGAAATCATAACATTCTAAATAAGTCATAAGAACTTCTTGCAGGTGTCCTAAACAAATCACTCGGTGCTCCTTGTGTCTCTGCCTTCTCTGTGTCTCTCCAACTTCATCGCCCCTCTCTACACTATCCCCACTCTTCCTCTGCGTTTCTGCTCCGATTAACCAGAAATTCGTAATTTATGCAAAAACTTTTCAAATCAGCCACGAACATTCAACTGGTTTGTGTAAAATAAATAGTACATTCCGGGATGCTCCTCTTCTAATCGACCTTGATAGGTCCGATTTGTTGGTTTGGTAAAAATGTAAAGAAAAGCCTGACCAATTACTTAATTTTTATCGAATTTGTCCCATTTTGAATTGTAAATCTCTAATCACCAACGGTAACAGAGATCCATCTAATTTTAGCGTGATTTTATCGAATTTTAACTGAAAATTTTCCATAGCCTTTCTAAATGCTCCATTTTTGGAGGCTTCTGTATAAATTAGCTCGGTTGAATCAAACTCATGGGTCTTCCTTTCAATGACATTCTAGTTGATCAAACTTGTGTTCTATTTTCGACCTAATTACAGTCACATGAAAGTCCACTTTTATGTACAGCGATTTTGGAATATCAAGACTTTAATTTTTTTCTTTAAACTGCTCATTTTCAGTGGCGGTTAAATGTCACTCTAAATTTAAAAAAAAAAAAAAAAAAAAACCATATCTCCCTATGTACTAGACAAATTTTCGCAATTATTATTTTTTTATTTTGTAGACTTTATCGAAGAGAATGGGAAAAATAAAATGAATTTTTTGGGAATTATTTTTGGCGGAAAAAGTTATCCGAAGTTACCCTGTATGTCCGTACTGCGTTTACAAGGATAATCTGAGTTAACGCCAGAGTTTTATATGAAATCTTGTAGAGCTCTTCAAGTTGACCAACTTTTGTTCCAGAACCTATTCTAGAATGTGCACACACAGGGAGATATGCATTTTTGACAACGAACCCTGCACTTGGTGGCTTGGAGCTTCAGAGATGCTATTCGAATGCAGAAACGGAAAATAGGTGGTCCTGCATTCGAAAGACCAATGGTTGACAGTCATTAATGTAGCCTGTTATTCATAAGTTAAATTAGCAGTTGTATTTCAAAAAATTCATATTAAATTTTCAATTTTTAACGACAACCTGGAAAACTCGTTGCGCTCATTGCTTCGTTATCTATACAACACTTAACCTCTTTTACCCTCCTCATATCACATACTATTATTGCGTTCCAAATCGCCATTCATCCTGGAATTGATCATACAGTTAGGCATGAAGTGAGGGTGCAAGTTCTTTTCACGGAGCTTTCCAAACTTCTAGGAATTCTGTTGGAGCTTGCCCCGCCTCCCAAGGCACAATATCTTATCACCAAAAGGGTTTATTGTCTAAATTTAAAGAAAAGAAGCGAACCGAACGGCAATTTAGAAATCTCGTGATATCGTAGCATACGAAATAGTGTGGAAAAAAAACTCTATCCTGCCTAACTCACACTATCCCATCATGTTACGATGTTACGAGTTTTATGTTAACCATGCCTTTTTCTCCGTTGAGCATATGTGCCAAATGTTTGAATGATATATTAAAATATGAGTTGAATATAAGAAAATACTCTAGAAAAGTATGCAAGTTCTGTTTTCCAACGGTGCAATTTTGACTGTTTTACATATTTCGTTAGAATGTAAAGTACTGAAAATTGAGGTAGGATTCTGAATTTTATTTAGAAGATTTGTTCACTAATGTAACCTTATTTGATCACAATTCAATCATAGTAACTACTTATTAAAGACAAACTGAGCAAACAGCTATCAACTCTTTGACAATTTGAAGTAAACTGTTCCAAATATGTAATTTCATTTAAATTACTCGATTTAAAACATCGTTATTTTTGAGCAAGAATTCAAACGTTGAAGAAACCCTCCGAATTGCAATTGGAATGCTCATTTTTAGAAGAAGTTGTATAATCACTAATTCTTAAAATTAAGATCATATTCAGAATTACTTCCGTTTACCAAAATCAGAAAATGAGCACCTGAGTAAATTACATATCTCTACGGTTGAAGGTCTTCAAACATACTTTTAAATAAAGATTCATAAGTTTCTACCATTGTAGACAACCTACAAAATTATAGGTTAAATTCAAGTTGACACAAGCTGGTACGAATAATAGCAATTTGCTCAGATGGTTTGAAATTAGGGATCATAAATGATCAAAAATGAATCGTTTATTTAGCTATAAATAGACAACTTTGTTCAATATGACGAAAAACTAATACCAAATTTTATCAAAATATTTTTAAAAAAATTAGTAGTGAGGAAGCCTATTCGAATGCCCTACAGAAAAATCCATACAAGGGATCCCTGTGAAGATGCTTACTCTATTTCTGAGACTTACTTTGATCTTTTCTACTTTTTTCAATTTTTCTAAAGCATTTCACATGCCATTTATGAAAATCATATTCCACTGGTTATCAGTGATAATTCTATATTTCTCGTTTATTTGATTACTATAGATATCCAGCTTATCAGACATCAAAATATCATTTTTGAATATCGATTTTAAAGTATGGAAGATTCAAACTGGCTGCGATTATCATCGGATTTGAGTGTGACCCAGGGATCCTGATTGTGAGGGTTAACAAAGGGGCGATATATTTGTCGGTTTAATTTGTGCGAATAGATGTGCGTTAATTTCTCAAAAATGAAGCCCTACATTATTATTTGCAGATCTTTTCTGAATCCGGTATAAAGCATGTCCGAACTCGGTTAATGATCAGAATATAGGCACATTAGTCTATTAAAACTGGCTTGTTTTTCGACGGAGCTTCTTCACTCAAATTAATTCTTTGTAAATAGTAGTACTGTTTCAATTACAATTAGTCCGAATTTTCAAATATCCACAAGGTGATTTTAACACGATAATTGGTGTACTTAGACTGTATTCTGATACCAGTAATGTATGAATTTTATCTTACAAGGCAAGATGCTACACTTTGATATCAGCTACCTCCGAACAGAATGAATAAGCAATGTTTTTATTGAACATTCGACAAACTAGACAAATTTTCGGAATGCATTTGAATCGATAAAGTAAAATGAATAAATCAATTCAAGTAAGAAAAAAAACTAAGCAGTTGTGAGCTGTATAAACCTTGCCTATACATATAGAACATCTTTTCACATTTTACCATAATTTCAGATCACTTTTTGGCTCATGATACTGAAATACTATTCGAGTGCAATTTCTTCGGACCATGAGGTGTAACTTTAATAACTTTGACTACTTCTTTCTTAATCGGTGATATAGTAGTGTTGCTCTTCTAAAATTGTCCCTTCTTCTTTTACATGCATATGTACATAAACTACCTTGACCAATCCTCTCACTAAGAAAAACAGGATAACCATTTGGAAGCATGGTCCATTTACGTACATAATGTCATAAATGTTCTGAAAGTTTTGTTTAATGCTTTCTTGGTAGAAAATTTAAATTCTTCTAGTGTGGATTCATTTCTTACGTTAGAAAAGTATACTGTTCAAGGTTTATTCAGAAAACAATTCCTAATTTTAAACCTGCTCTTTCTAAGCCCATAATGCGAAAGGGGTATTTTGGTTCCTTCAAGCACGATTAGCCGAATTCTATTCTCAAAAATTCAAAGTGACATTCATGTGCCTTCTACCCAACAAAAAATTATTATCGTGTATGTAAATAATGGTAAAATCGGAGGGTTCACTATTTAGAACGCTCCTTTAGGATTTCTCAGCACATATTTTCAGGATATATGTTGGTAAAACAGGCCTTTCCATTTCTTTTGTTAGTTAATATGAAAATTTGTTATTAATAATGCCTACGATTATCCATAATATCACTTTTTTTGACCAAGGTGCACCACCGATCCAACATCTATCTAAAATATTCTAGTAAGTTCTCTCAAACTTCTAACTTTGAAGCTATGAAACTGGTTAATTTATGCTATTTTTCGTTAAATCGTGAACAATTTTCATTGTTTCAAATAAATTCTTTCAATATCACCGTTCTTTTGGGTAAGAGCGTTTTAAAATATATCGAATCTTTTTAACTTATTCCATTTGTAAATAAACAGATATTATACTGACTTATACAAGAGGACAAAATAGCTTAGGAGTTATAAATTTCGTTAAAATTGTCTTTGAATAAGTCATTTCGTACTCGCTGCAACGAATCTCGGCATTTTAAACCAGAGATTGGTTACAAATATAAACGAATGTGTGATTTGATGTGTTAACCAAGTTTGAGGAATCAATTATTTAAACAGATTCGTCCTCTTAATAGACTCGTTACATATGGAAAATTATTACAATGAAAACTTGATTTTGCACAGGATGTTAAGGTATCAAAATCAAAAGATTGAGAGAACATTCTACTTGCATATCTCTGTATCTGAGTGTCCCAAACCCTGCACAAATTGTATAGTCGAACGATACTAAAATCATTTGCTACCAATTCGCATAAAATCTAAACGTTGTACATATTTATTTTCAACATAATATGGTGCAACATTGACCAAGTTAACTTACCGACACCATTAGCCATCGATTTAAGCGTCGTTCAGCATTTCTTGCACTTTGGCTCAGATTGCCATACGACTTAAAACACCGCTTTAGATAAATAAACGCGGCAATGCTAATTATCGTCTGAGCATAACTTGCTATGATCGGAGCTATCATATTGTAAAAATACTAAAGATTATCTACATAATCGACATTAATAATTTTTATTTTGATAATATTCGTTTAACTTACAATCCATTGTGCAAGACCCATTACGTATAGCTGTATATCAACAATATCAACGATTTTATAAAAGCCCAAGTAGTAAATTGAAAAATAAATTAATTCGCTGATACCGCCAAAAATAATATGAAATCCGACCAATATCCAAAATATAATGGCAAATAACTTAGTTATTTTTTCATTAGGGCGACTAAATTGAATCATTTTATCTCAAAACTGACATATGCATGTGGAAGAATTTCTAACAGTGAAAATGTCCTAGCTCTATATATCGTAACTTTAGTCGAAACGAATCTTATGACCATCATTAACCATGTATCTTTAAGAATACCAAGTAACATATACAATAATATCTATAATTTCATTTGTCAGTTGTCAATGCAAAATTTTAACTATATTAGATTTAAGCCAACTTTATATGTCAAATAAATTTAAAATAAAGTGGTATTTTATAGGTATTTGGAAAAGTTGCGACAGAAAAATAGATACGTTCTGGCAAAATAACGTATGGAAAACTACAATAATACGATCCATACTATTTCACAAAATTTTGACACTTTTCTGTAGCAACGTAGATGATATTTTAAACGATTCGCTTAAACTGGAGGTAAATATTGATTGATACACGTGGCTAAAATTTAAAACTATCTTACCCTGAATACGTAACTACTTTGGCAGCAAAATCCCGAAACTAGAAAATAGATAGAAAACGAAAACTAAAACTAAAGTATTATCATGTTTCAATGCATATATTAAAAATTGTATCATAAAATAATAATAGTATAAAACTTACATCTATCAATGAACAGATAAAAAAGAATATATTTAGAATGAGTAAGAAGACTATTAGTTTTTCGAATTGTGAAAAATTTTCACGTTTTCGAAGTAGCCGATACATCATAAATATGATGATAAAGATTGGAATTAACACGATGCTATAGAAAATGGCCAGGATTTGATCCTCTATAGGTGAATTTATTTTTTGAAGATAACATCGATATAAAACTAATTAACTAACTTATATCCGACATATCTCGACGAAGTATGATCATTTTCCACACAATGATAAAGTTGTAAAGTAATGTATCTGATGCTAAAAAATCTAAAATAGTAAATCGTTATCGAGGTTTATAAAAAAGCAATGCAGAATAGTATGTAAGAATAAGTAAAATGAAAAATTAATTCACCTTCACAAAAGTCATAATCCGTTGCATTAGGCGTAGGTTTATTGCACCAAGACATTCGATTCTGCGAATTACTCCTCTAATGACAATAATAAATCCGTAGAATAATAATTTGGAGAAAATGATCTCAATACACCACGGTTTAGAGAGGGTAGGGCTTTCGAAACAAAGATGGCAAAACTTGAAATAGATCGAGTAACAGTGCAAGACGTTGCTTAGACAATCAGCCTTGTATTTATAAGACTCTCCTAACTTATAATTTAGTGCAGTTTCAGTTTCAACACTCTAATTATGCCCCGCCCTATGTCTTGCGAAACTTTATTAAGAGCCATTCTACGAATAATTGTAACAAGGGCCCTGACAATTGCAAAAGTGTTCTGGACTCAGACCAAACCCATATGGGTGGATACACCCATGGACCCTAATCACAAAAATGGGGAGATAGGTTCCGTCCCCTAAAGTGGGCGGGGCTAGATGGGGGTCAAAGTTGAGAGTTTTGACGATTTAACTGTAAACAGGAGATACAAAGAAAACTTTTTTGCTATAAAAGATTTTCGAAAAAATAAACCACACCATAATGATCGGCGTGAAAAACTGAACAATATATGTGAAAATCAGCCTGATTTGCGAACCCCTGTTTATACCCCTTTGCTAAGACTGATTTTTCCTGACATTCACTTTTAATTTTCACGCAATTCTTGTAGAATAAACATTATGATGGATTGAACTTATCTCTGATTGGGAATATTTCTCGGTTTTAGCCGAAAACAGCTACCTATTACCTTTCCATTCATGCATTCTTTC
>LIAE01006393.1:7946-22893 GCA_002287525.1 Diploscapter pachys | reverse complement strand
ACGAGACTTCTCCAGCAGATCTGTAAATCCAAATATTATTCATCATTATATTGCTGAATTGTTGAAATTTGCCCTACAGTGTTCGATGTCGCAAGAAGCGAGACGTCCAGCTCTATTGAAGTGGATACGGATGAACTTTCCGAAACGGGAGGAGTTGTTGTTTCGGACAGTCTTGGCATTACCTGGCAATTTATCACATGAAAATGCCGACTATAAATATTTCAAAGTACCGAAAGCCTCCAGAACGGGATTGGTCTGGACGATCTGATCTTCAAGGGTGGCCTTCTTCTCGCCACCAGCATTACCTCCTCCAGCACTTTCCTGCTGCGAGGCACCGACGGAAGCGAAATAGGCAATGACCTTGAGTTTTGAGGGTTCTTTTCTATTCTTGGGAAAAACGCCCTACTTTCTTGGTGTTCTCGGTCTTTCCGGCACCAGATTCACCAGTAATAAGCATGGACTGGTTCTCGTGATCTAGAAGCATGTTACGGTAGGCCTGATCGGAGACGGCGAAGAGATGGGGTGGCATTTCAGTTCTTAATTAGACGAATTACCATTTTAATGGCCTAATTATGCGAGTACCTTCTCTTGCCCATGAACATACGAGCGACCGAGTCGGTGTAGATCGGCAGACGCTTGTAGGGGTTGATGACGACGCAGAAAAGACCCGAATAGGTCTGAAACCGATTATTTGTTATTTTGTGATTATTTGTATTGGTGTTTGTTCCGAGTTTTTGGTTTTCGAATTTCAGCTATCCAATGTTCTTCCTGGAGGACGCGCTTACGTTTGTCAAAAAAGACGCGCGGTAGGATAGCTATGACATACATCAGTGGATCGGAGGGAACAAGACGCGCGGCGCGTCGCGACAATTGTTACTCGGAGAGAAGCGAAGATTGTCTTGTCGTTTGTTTCATTACTCCTTTGTCTCTATACTCTGCTCGTTTTTTGCTGCTTCTCTTGAACTTTTCGTCTCAGGCGCGCCGCTTCGCAGACGAACAGATGGCATTTCCATGAAAATCAGTCAAGAGCTTCATCAGATACACCGAAGCGCCGCTTCGAGTTTAACTTTTCTTGGAGAGCTCGAGTTTTGTGTAAAGCGTCTTGCATTTTTACCGCTCATTCTCTCTTTAGGCTTGGAACATGATATCTTCGTCGCGGTTTGTCTTTTTATCGGGGTGATTATGTTCCTCACATAAAATGCACGTAACTGATCTCAGGCGCTCTTTGCTCTCACTTTGACGATAGATCTATGAGCGCGGGTTTGACAAGGCTCAAAAGATGAGCTAAGATAGATGACGCAGCCGAAAATGAGTGATATAGTTTGTTAATATGAAAAGGAAAAACTGATTAATGATATGAAGTGATAAAAATAAATTGTTTCGAAAGAAATTTGTGGAATATAATATCTATAGAGATTTAAAAAAAAACTGAATTGAGAAAGTGACTTTAAAAAATAGCAGATTTTCAGGTAATCATTTTCTGATTTGAAGAAGAGAATGATTGTTTCAAAATTTTGCAACGAGACTAATTTTCAAAGTATAAACGAATTTGCCGACTTACGTAGATGAGCAGAGCTGCGTAACGTGCTCTCAAGTTATACAACACGGAGGCGTCGTTGAGGAAGGTCAGATTGGACATGTCCTCGGTCTTCTCGAACTTCGGAGGATTCATCTCCTGCACCAACTCTTTCTTCAGGGTTTGCTGAAAGAAAAGAAGTTTTAAATTTGGTATGGTATGAATGAGGATTTTGTTTTTAATAGCAATTCCTCTTTCATGTTGATTTTAAAAAGATTATATTGTAGAATTCTGCTTGACCTAATGAAATATCCATTGTGTTGATTCATCGTACGTGGAAATTTTGATTAATAATTTAAAAAAATAACTAAATAGTTTAGTATGTTTTTAAGTTGAACTTGTATTGATGAGTTCTTTAAAGTCTGATAGATAAAAGTTTGATATGCACTTGAATATTCTCGATCTTATTTTATCATTTGTTTCTTGGTTCTTAACTTGCAATTTTCCCCAGAATCATCGATGGCATGTGTTTCGAATTGTCTTCTTTAGAGTTTTAAGCGTAGGAGGAAAATTCTATGCTCTTTGCGGATAGAGTCTAAAGAAACATACAACTTCTTAGAAAAACTCGGCCGACGGTGAGGAATACGATATGGGGGCTTAACATTTTTATCTCTCATCTTTTTTTCGTCTTAGCAGAATTTTCGCTATTTCTCGGAGTGGCGAGAATTCGCTTTTTCAGCTACTTTGCCTATGCAACCAACCGCGCAAGTACATTACACATTACACAGTGCAAAATGCGAAATGCCCCCCACCCAACCAACTAACATTTGAAAAGATGTGCTAGTAGAAAACCGGGGGACTCGTGAGCGCGATTCCACGCAAGACGATTAATTCCAGCGAAGCGGGCGGCCTAATGAAAAACAGAACGCCCAAGATATGCTCAGAACATAAACATGTGGTAATGATCAGGAGACAAGTGCAGAAGTGCGCATGAAGGCGGTTTGAGGCTGTGTCAAGAAACATTAGAAAGGATTCTGGGAATTAGGATAAGATATAGGCAAATTTTCAGTTAAAATGAGAAATTATTGACCGAAAGACTATTTAAAGGTTTATTTTCTATAGAAAGTGTTGATACATAAGGGGACCCCCAATAATAATTTAGTGGAGCATTTTTGCTTTATGCGTGGATCATAGTGAAGATCTTGTTTAGGCCCGCTTAGATTTATACGGGTGCAAGCCAAGTCAAAGGATAAAATAAGATCGAGAGAAATAGCCAAAAATTTGCTCACCTCATTACCGCGCGTCGTGACGACGGTGACGGCGTCGCCTTTGGTGCCGGTGATCTCAGCGGCAACGTAGCCCTCTTCAGGGTCGGGCACCCAGCAATTCTTCTTCGAATCATAGGGCTTCGATTGTTCCTAAAATGATTGAATTGCATTTTTATCATCATAATATACGAGACTCACTTCCATCATCTGCTCGCGAGTGCGACGCAGATACTGCCATCCTAAAATTGGGAAGATAAATTCGCTCGGAAAGACAATAAAAAGATTCAATCATTATGAAAAGCGATGGTATGAGAAGGTTGAACTCAAATTGCTCTATATACTCTAAAGAACGCATAGAAATACTTTACAAGATGATTTGAGATGGGTATTAGGTAGTTCTGAGGTATTTTGGGGGATGGGCTTCAAATGACAGGAGATTTCAATTAGAGGTTTTGCGGTAGGTGAAAATTAGAAATCAGGTTAAAAAATTAAAGATACTTACCTGGATCCTTCTCGTGCTCCATTGCTCAGAGTTGAGTGTTAGACTTCTTAGATGATTCTGTGGTGTTGCACAACGGTGGACGCGACTTGCCGTGGGTAAGTCAGCGCCGATGCAATGATTGGATCATTTCGGCAGAGAGTTTAAATTCAGCTCCGAAACTCCGCCCCTCGATTTTTCGGAATTTTTTCTTCGAATTTTTTGCACTGTCATGGCAATATGAGCTGAGCGAGCGAGTGAGTGCGTTTCTCTGAGTTTACATTATTCTTTGCTTTTTCTCAGCCTTCAAGTCACAGCAATCTCCCATCGTTAGATGTGAACAGAATATCAAAAAAATAGTCTATTCCAAGGGAAATTTGAGCTTCAAAACTTCTTTCTCTTTCTTCCACAGTTATTCCCAATTTTCTCAACTCAACTCTTTCTTTCTGAATGCATTCCTTCAACTCAATTGGTTCTGTTAATTTATCAATTGTATGAGCCATACTTTCTTTCCACGAATTATCACCTAGTTTAAGTAGGAATTTGACAAGGTTAGATTTAAACTTTCCCGTAGCTACTCCGAAACCTGCTATTTCAATTGAATGTTTTGTTTCAGAATTTCCGCATTCATTTGTTGTGCTAACTCTTCCTTAATACACGTGCCTTGGGTGTCAGTATCGATGAAGGAATTTACATAACTGGAGGACGATAGTCGTTAATTTGTATAATAAATAATGTATCATTCTATATTTAGTTATCCTAATGCATTAAAACCCTGTCTGTGTTTCGATCCCTCAGCTCCAGTTGACAATCAAATTTCTCGAATCTCTGATATGAATTATGCAAGACACCATCATTCTCTTGTTGCCGCCAATGGAAAATTGTATGCAATCGGAGGATAGAAAATAACAAATTTATCATAGTTAAAGTGACCTAAGGGTTTAGATCCCAAAATACGGAAAAAAAGAAATGATGGTTTATACTATGAGATAAACTTCTGTGATGCTATTGAAGAATATGACCCACAAACAAATAAATGGAGAATAATGAAAATACTAAAATTGAAATAATGCAGTTTAATACCATGTAGCCCTTTATTTGGCATATTTATTATATCTTATGAATATTATCTTTATTCGACTATTATTAAAAATTCCAATGAACGTGATAAAGATAACTCTCGAAGACATTCAAGTAATCAGCGTAGTCGGAAAATCCCGAGGACAAAATCAGCTCGAAATTTGAGGATCGACTTCTTGGGTACCACCCCTCTATAAAAAACTCGATTCTTACACGAATAACGTGTCATATTACATTATTTCACTAGCATCTATACTACATGAAACTTTTTAAAATGAATTTTTAAGGTTAGAAAGTCGCGATTGTACTTTTTGACTTCAAAATAATGATCAGAACATTGAAATCCCTAACCCTATTGGCGAAAAAAATTCTCCAGAAACAATATGACATTATATAGGCTCTCCTTGCAAACTTCAAATTAAAGCATCTAATAAATATTACATTTCAAAGGAATAGAAAAAGTACTCCACAAATGTCTAATCTACCCAAATGAAGTAAAATCGGCAATTTTTTATCTGAATATACTCGTTTCTTTATCTCTAGGATCGATTTCCTTATGCATTTCCCCAGAAATCGGCATTGACATTATCTTCCTGCACTCGTTTTTCCTCGTTGTCGAATATCTGGCAAGTTCTCGACGATGTATTTTGGTTTTGTGATGAGACGTTTCACAAACGCTGTATCGCTTCTTTTCCGGCTAAAGTTAATTCTGCTGGCTGATCAAACATTCTTCAAAATCTGACCTTTTCTACGACATTTCTGGTAACAATTTTCTTCACAAAATCACTTGAATCGAGCATAGCTTCCCCATATCTCATCCTCCTTGCATTTATTCGTCTGACTTTTCGTTTGTGCTAAACAATAATTCTTTTTCGGTCCTGCTTTTCTATTTCAAACCCTGGTGATTCTTCTCCAAGCATTCCGTATTCGAGACCTCGTACACTCCAAATTGCAAACAATGCTCAAAATTACAAGTACAGCAGCAAAAGTCCCGAGTGTTGCAGCTAAAAGGCAGGAGTTTGCATTAGACTTAGAGAAAACTTTCGTCAGACGAAGATAAACTGTATAGGGGATAGGTCGCAAAAATGAACTTATACTCATAACTATGACGTCATAATTCATAAGGTTTTTTTCCTTAATTTTAGGCTAAAGTTACAAATTTGAAGGAAATATTATAGGAGTTAGGTCAATTGAGAATTCTGGCGATTTTTCTCCCTAAGTATAGTTTGGATATATTTTATAAGTAATGACTGGAAAACCATAGAAAAATCACTTGTATAATTTTATTTTAAAAATCATTAGGTAAAGATTCGATTTTAAAAATCGAGAAAAAATTTCGCGATTCTTTATGAATTTTTCCACGAAGAAAACTCATATCAAAACTTTTTTCATGACTGATGCAAACCTAGAAACGATCCATTGAGTTCACAGCAATCAAGTCCGCAACAATATCTCGGACAATAGAAGTAGACTGGCAGAGACTGGGCTCTGTGCTTGACGGTAATATCTGTGGTCGTCAGAAGATCGATTGGAGTCACTTTCAATCGACAGACGCCCTTCTAAAATTGCAACCGTGAATTTTTCACCATTATTTCATTTCAGTTGTTCAAACATAGTTTAATCACTGATAAAAAGGAAAATTTCAAATTGCGAGATACGTATCTCGTTCATATTTTGCCCATTAGGGAAATCGAATATATTCATTCTGAATATCAGCTCCAAATTTGCTGAAAGGCATTCTGCAGTGCTATCAAATGATTCGAATTTTGTCTTTCAGAAAATTTGGAGCTGATATCCGGAACGAGTATATTCGATTACCCTAGTAGGTGAAATATGGACGAGATTCGTCTCTAACAATTCGAAATCCCCTTGTGAGTCTCTATTGTAAGATTTCCAGTTTGAAATTTAGAGCAATTGGACTTTGGATGATAAAAAATTTGCAGAGCTAAATTTGAAAAATTCCGTTGTAACACAATGAAGTTAAATTAACTATTTTTCCTCAAACTTACACAATCCTGCTTCATGTGCATACCTTTGGAGAGAATCCCCCTTTCCCATGTCTAACTCTGTTCTCCAAGTAGTACATCTGATTCGGTCTCTTCTTCAGTCGAATTCTCCTTTCGTCATTAGGAGATTCTGCTTCATCGAATGATATCGGCGTCCACAATGAAAACGTTGGTTGTGGTTCTACAATCAGTTTAGATTTCAGATAAGCTTCACAAACAGGCTTGTCCAAGATTCGTTTCTTCAGGGACGGGGACTAACAGGAACGGGTCGAGTTTAAGAATTGAACGGAAACGGGTCCAAGCTTTCAAATTTAGGACGAGGACAAGGATGAGTAAACCTTGGACAAGCCTGTTCACAGATAATAATTTACCTTGCTCCATGATAAATTGATCTCCGAATTGAAAAGTCTTGAAAATATTATAGAATCCTGTCTCCCTAAACTCTTCTTAGAATGTTTGGCAACAAGAAGTGCGTTCCTACTCTAAATCTATTCTTTGCGATTCTGAAAAGACAACTGGCAATAAGGAAGTTATGCAAAGAAGCCGCAGAATTGCATCATTCATAGCAACATTGCATCATTTCGAGCTGGTAGTTGGGTTAGATTGAATTCGAATGAAGGTGAGGATACCAATACTTGAACAGAAGAATGTGTGAATGTGAATAGCGTTTCACTTTCTGCTCAACTTTATCTTCTTTTCGTTTTTCTAGTCTTCATTCATTTTGCTTTCTCTCAAAATCGAATCTGCGCACTTCCTTTTCGATTCTTGCCACTTTTTCGTTTATCTCCTTATCCAGAGAACACGCCAAGTGCTCTATTTTTAAATGTTCGATTCAATTTCAAATAAAACCTTTTGAATCGCAAATGGCAAGATTGATCGCTGAATATAAAACGAAATAATGCCGTCATTTGCGATTTAACTTTTTGCCTTTTTGCAAGCAGCCAAACGGTTTTGCAATGAAGAACAGTCAGCAGTCAAAAGTAGTCTGTCAACAGAACAGGAGCAGTTTTGGAACTCATGAATAATGCATCCAGACGTGTGTTTATATGGACAGCGAGAAGCAGACAGCCATCTAATTCGAAACCTCTGCAGCAGGTTCACGCATATAATTGGAGGTAAGTCATTGCCTAGAGAACTTTCAATTTACAGTACTATGAAGAAAAATTTCTATCAGCTTCGTTAGATATCATCACTAGGCTTTTTTAAAATTTTAAATTAATTTCAAATCTAAACTTAGATAATTCTGAGATGATTATTTATTGAGCCTTAATGTATTGAGCTGATCTATAAGTATTCGGCTTTTTTTCTAAAAAGTTCGATACCTCTTTGGGGTTTATGAATCCATATGGAGTCTTCAGTGGATATATGAGTCGGATAAGAGCTTTAAATGGTATACTTTTTGAGTCCATTATTTTCCAAATTACGCCTAAACATCGTATAACCGCAGTTCAGCTTCTGAGTTTTTATCAAAATATGTACTCGAATAGTGCTTCAAAATGGTGTATTGCCATGCTTGTACAAAATCAGGCCAGACCTAGGAAAACCTATTACTTTTCATGCATGTGTTCTACGCGTAATTTGAAAAACAACGAACTAAATAGTTCTACAATTTTAGAGCTCTTATCCGACTCATATATCCACTGAAGATCCCATATGGATTCATAAACCCCAAAGAAGTATCAAACTTTTTAGAAAGAGCCGAATACTTATAGACCAGCTCAATACATTAATGCTAAAAAATTACATTTTTTAAATTGAAAAAATAAAGCTAAACTACAACATGCTATAAGAGGGTTTGACCGATTCTATCTTAACATGAAACATGATCATAGAGCTGATCTTCATTTAATTTGGTACTTTTCAGCCAATAATGAAGCTTATGCTGTCACTTCTGATCGTCCTTATTTGCTACATAACTTATTCTCACTCTCAATGCTGCCGAGGAATGCCGATTGGCCCATGTCTAAACACCCTTTGCCCCAATGGAGAAATGTGCAATCGCCAAGCAAATACTTGCTGCCCCGGCTGCTACGACACGTGCTGTGACTGTGCATATTACACAGCCTACTGTGGAAATCCGTACTATGCACAGGCTATGAGTTGCTGTGAGTTCACCTGCCGAACTTGTACACCTTAAGAAGATCAGTTATCATATCTCAGCTTAACAGCATTTGACATTTTATTCGTCAATTAAGTGCGAGTTTATATGAGAAATGATTATTTTGGCTTTTCATATCACTATATATCAGAAAAAATATTTTCTTTGAGTCTATCTATAAAAATCACGCTAAAATAATCACTTGAAAGTTTGGATAAGAGAATAAAGATTATTTCCTCGATATTTTATTGGATTCTTCAGATCTAAAAATCACAGACAATTAGTCCTAAATTTCTAAATTGGGAAAACGACGTTAAGATCGATTATTCACGGCTTTTGCAAAAAGCCACTGCCAAAAATCATTTTCGGTGATCAAACTGAATTTTCTCTCCAATTAATGCAATATCAATCTCAATTTGTTAATTTATCGAGTTTTTCCGACTTTGACTTTGATCTACTACTAGCGATACTCAGTACGGACAATAAAAGTTCAGTTGTCGATCTTCTCAGAATGTTTCTGTACCTTATCCACGGCCTATCAGCATAGTTAGAATTTGTGCATGCAATTTGGCAAAATTACTAGAATTTCATTAGCCGTTTTGATTTGCTAATGTGTCCTTGCTTCTCATTTTCAAAAGTGCGAAGTGTTTTGATGATCATCCAATTTTCGAGTACTTTTCAAAAATGCAGTTCCATACGTCGATAGACACGGAATTTATCTACATCTCTATGAAACTATTTTCGAAATAAACGTTCTCAAACGCGCTGATGACAAAATTTCATCTTTTGCTAAATTCGAATAACGAAATATTGTTAGCCAGACAGGCTAGAGTAATTTCATTACTGTGCACCGCTTGACAGGTCGTGTATCATCATCGATGAATAGAGTTCTTCAATCTCCACAATCAACGATACAAAATTTTCATACATGCTCTTCGAGTCATTGTCATCTCGTGGATTTTACATCGATCATTTCCCGACTCGCAGCGAAAGAAATCGATCGAAGGAAAACTTGAATCAGCCGATCAATTCTAACTGCTCGACATTCGACATTCGACATGGAACAACAACAGCGGCCTCCTCCATCGTCTGGGGAAGTGAGCACACCCACGCAGCAGGAAGGAGAGGTTAGAAGAAAGTGAATTCTGCCAAACCACGGTTTATCAAAGCGAAAATAGAGTTCAATTTTCTAGTTTCTCTAATACACACTAATTTGCTTTGCTAAAAAATCTCAAATCGGAATCAGTTGATTGCCGAATAATATTTCGAAAATCCGAGGCCATAGGCAGGTGGTTGATCGACCTCGTGTCCACCTCTGCATGGCCTCGGATTTTTGAAAGATGTTCAATCAAGTGACCACTTCGTCAGAGATAAACAATAATCAACGGATTCTTGAAATTCACTTCGCAATCGATAATCTCATAGATTTAAACCATGTTAACAGACCGTGAAACAAAATGAACTTTTGATGCTGTTTATTAGCACTAATCAGCACAGAATGGATGCAACTAAGAAATTCAGGCCCAGTCAGCGCAGCAACAGCTTCCGATCGAGCCAGTGCCCACTGAACGCGAGAAGAATCTGCAGAGAAGAGAGGGATTCGAGTACTTCATGCTGACGCTGTCCCTCACTCCGGGTGTCAAGCTCGGACTCGGCATCAAAGACTTTCGAAACATGATCATCGTGTGCAAGGTCGATGAAGGTGAGCTTGATCATGAAATGGAATGGAATAGATATTCTCCATTGTCCTCGAGATGCTCCTTTTATATGGTACTCTGCGTTTATAACTTACGAGATGCACGCATCGAGGTTAGGGGGAAATAAGAAGGAGCAGAGAACAAAAACGAGTAAGCACATAGCTAAGGCTTGCGGGCCACCCCTTCCTCCTTTCTTTGCAAGGATTCATCTCGGAGACAATGGAGAATACTGATCATTATGACTTTCCAAAAATAAGATTGTCGTTTCAGGTTTCCTTTCCCAAATAAGCGGTCTTCGAGTGAAGGATCACATCGTAGATGTCAATGGGACGCCCGTGTCGAATCGTGAAGTGTGCAGGGAGTTGATCATCAAGGGTTTCAAAGGGGTATGAACTTATTGACAATTTATCTAGCCTGTACGGGCTTGAACCGATTCTCAATGCAAGCTGCATTATAAGTCTGCGAACGTACATATACAAGTTTGTAATGCGCAACTGTAGTCGCTCGTAAACACTTGCAATTCATCTTTCTTACTTGTAAAAATACTTGGACAGTTTTTCAGTCGTTTTGCTTGTAGATTTTCGAGAAAAAATACAAACCAGTAAAGCTTGTAAATTCATACAGTGGTTTGTAAATTGACGTTATATATGGGGTAATCGCAACAAATTAAATTCTAGGCAGAAAGGAAGTCGACGCTGATCATTGAAAGAGCTGCCAGCCAAGAGGCAGACGCCATGATGCAGGGAGCACTCGAGGCATCCGCTATGGAGGCGCCGAGTCAAGCTGTTTCACAGGATGTCAAGGAGATCATGAAGAAATATATGGGAGCTCTCAAGCAGGGCCATGGAAAGGGTCAGCAACAGGTCTGAGCTTATAGGAAAAAGAAAGAAAAAGGGTCACTGTCAGGAAGGCATTCTGCGAACCGCTGATCCAAACAGGAAAGTGACTATCGTGAACGAGAAACCGGTCAGCACCCACATCAGACACGACATCGCGGATCCCGCCAAGTTGAGGAAAGTGCCGCAGAAGACGCCCCCTCCCATGACTCCTGCGCCTGCCTCCCAATCCAACTCACAAGGCCAGGTAAGGACAGAACAATGAATTGATGAATCAAAAACGAATGAAACGAATCTCAGCAGCAGCAGCAGCAACCGCCCAATCAGTAGAAGAATCGAAGTCGAATTTACATCGATGTACTGATCAACTGGTGCAGTCACGGTCAAAACAGCAAACAACGTAGCACTGCCTGATCTCTGCGTATCGAAATATCTCCTAAAGTCACAAACCAATAAACTGATGCGCATAAATCTATTTAGTCGTCGTTGAATAAAATTCACAAGAACAGATTAAAATTTTGCCAATAAATTAATGCAAATGTTAGGACTAGAAATGACAAAGATGTGCTGTCAATTTATGCGCTTTGATTAGGTATTCAAATTTTTCAAAAATTTTAAACTTTTTGGGTAGTCGCTCCGTGGGGAATACGATAATTATTTTCATTTTTCACTCTTCAAGATACGTAATGATTACTGTTGGGCGAAAGCTCGTCTTTCCGAGATTTTAAGAAAAACTTCGGAAAATAACGGAAAACTTTAGATATGAAAAATTAGTAAAATAACTGTTAAAATGCCATTTTTACGATTAGAATATAGCTAAAACTTTTAATTTGGGAGAATATGAATATTTTGTTTGAAATATTCGATTTCGATTTCAGAAATTTTAGACTTTAATTTACGTCTGCTTCAAGTTTCCGAAATCGAAAAATGCATTTCCGGCTCCCAACATGGTGATTATGTTTTGTCAAGTCGTGAAATTGTGATTTACGCGAATAATGTCGGGTTTCAGCTATGGAAGTGCCGATTTGCTTTACCTGAAAATTGCGAGATTGGCTCAGAATTTTTACCCTCGAAAGTAACAAAAATCTAACAATTCCAGCATTTTTCCCAATTTCAAGACGTGCAGAGATGCATTCTCAAAATCTACAAGATATGAAAGAGAAGCTTTCAACATGAAAAGTTCATGAAAATCGCTCAGCACATCTCAAAATCTTGTATTTCCAAATTTGCATGTGCTGAGTAGGAGGAACAAGTCAGTTTTTCATAGCGAACAATTCCTCTCGTTGAATATCTGTTTTGCTCCTGTCAGTAATTTGCTACTCTCCTTGTCTTTTGTCATTTGATTTGTATGTACTTGGAGACGTGTGTTCGTTTTTTGTTGATTCCATTGCGCATTTCCTTGTATGGAATGGAAAGGAGAGAATCAGGCTGGCAACTTGATTGATGACTTTGTTGGTTGGAAGAAAAGCTGTGGTTGCGAGGAGAGCCAAGAAATGCATGGGCGGGCAAATCCAACCCATTCCATTCCTTAGCAAGACAAGCCACACAACAGAGGAACGCGTCGTTTCATTACCAATGCAACCAGATTTATTCCATCGCATCACATAAATTCGACAAAACGATGGGTGGGTGCTTCTAGAACAAAGGAGTAGATGTAGTCTTGTATTCTTATTTGGTCGAGGGATTAGGTGCATATTTAATCGCATTTGCCGGAATTTATCACCTTCGCATTTATCTGCATATCCATTTTCAATTCAGCAGATGAGATGTATTTTCGTCGGTTTATCCGTAAATTTGCTCCTTTCTTGACGAAATTTCTCGTATCCTCTCGAAAATAAGTCATTTTGCCCCGGTCTTGCTGTGTACCCAGAGGCTGTCAAATCACATTAGCCATGAGCTTTCGAAGGCTGTAGATCGACATCTGGCAGTAGGGAAATTTATTCGTTCATTTATTGTCATTTCATTTTCCAAATATCATCAATTCCATTAACTTTTCTTCTATCGGTCTTTTTCATTAATGCTTACCTCGTTGTGCTCGAAGTTCATCAGTCTTTCATTCATTCTCTCCGCCTCTCCTCCCTCGACATCTCATTTTTTGCGTCTCGATTTGTGTTGTCTGGATAATTGGCCTACTGCAATAAACGATATCTTCAGATCTTTGCTCCTTTTCAACAGACATCTTCTCGATTTATCGTCAAGTTTCATCTTGAGTTTTAATTAGCCACGAGGAAAGAAGCGTTCTCAAATTTTTCGTTCGAAACATCAACAAGTAGGAAAACAACTTGAGAAAGTATTCTGAGCCTCACACTAAAATAAATTGTAGAAGATGAAGGAATTAGTGCGAATCACTATTGACAACTAGTGTGGGCGAATAACTTTCTTAAATTTTGGTATTGATCTTAATGTTCAAAATCAGCGAAAACCTGTGATTCGCCGGAAATTTAATTAATTCCAAATTCGGCCAGGAAAGATTGTAGCATTCCGTAACAAATTCGACGATTTTTACGAATCTAAACTTGTGAAATTTTAATTTTGTCAGGTCACGACAAAATGGAATATTTGCTATCCATAAAATTTCGATATCCTTTTTCTATACTCATGCTTTATCACATAATCCCTCGTGAAAACTGTCGAATATCTTTCGTGGTATGTTCCAAATTTTTATGCGTCAGTGATTCATTCACTTGATCTGTGTACCGAGAGTAGGGCTCGCAAGTGATTTTGCGAAATTGAGGCTAATGTTTCAAAACTTACACCATTGGATTAGGATTGCTCTAGGAAGCACTGAAAAGTTTCCCTTTTTCAAACGATGCTTCTATCAAAAGCTACATTTCATACTTTTGAAAATAGCGACTTTCAGACAGGTTGTCGTCATCTATCGTTAATCGTCTTTTTTTTATTCTCTTATTCCAAAATATGCAGCACATTCAGATCTACAAGAATACCCTAAGTGCTTTCGAGTGGAACCGCTGTACACTTTTAGAAATTCATTTTTCTCAAAATTTCTTTGATGATTAATTTTTTAGCCGGTTCCCAGAACAATCCCATAACCTTTTTCATGTCATTTTTCGGTAAAATTATCTTCTCAGATACTCACTAAAATATTTGTAGAAGGAAAAATTTCTATAAAACTGCCTAATTAGCGTGAACGAAAAATTTAACCGATTTTTGCATCACAAAGTGGGCGGAGTTTGCGGATTTTAATTAAAAGACAAAAAGTTTCAATTCACGGGGTCGGTATTTGGTGTTTCAATTTGGAATGTCTAAGAATTTCTCTGCATTTCGATGTGCATCTTTGCCATAATTGCTGCAGCATTTTGTCGATGCCCTCCCTTTTTCGACTGTCCCTCGTGTCGAATGGCAGTGCAGTTGAATTAGACACGAATGAGTGAACTATTGATGCAGTGTGATGCTGATGATGCTGAGACCGAAAAACGAAGAAGAAGGAGAAGAAGAATGGAAGAAAACTCTGGAAAAAAGCCACTTTTCACTCTTCGTGTCGCTGTTCCTTGTTAGGCTGCTCTTCCAGGCGCTTATTCCCTTTGATCTCTTTATCTTTTTATCCACTTCATCCCTTTGTCCTAAGAACTTGAGCATTTTATGTTCATTCTTCTCCTGCATCCTTTTCTATGTGTCAGTTTCGTGAAGAATAGCTTGGCTCAGTCCAGTCTTTAGGGCAAATGTCGCTAGTCAGCATTCAGCAAGAGTTTTCTCCAGCGGCTTTTCTGCCATCTCTCTCCATTCATCGATTTATCCCATAGATTTTCGATCGACTAATTCCTTGTCACTCTTCACCAGTCACCCTCCCTCTTTTTATCACGCAGCTTATCTTTCGCCGTTCTAATGTCTTTCCATTTGGTCTTCGAAACAACTTCTCTTCTATTTTCGGCATCCATTTATCCGATTTTAGAAGCCAGCAGCATCTTTTTGCCACTGAGGTTATTTTGAGTGACGCAATTTGTTAACAG